>JAOQML010051535.1:0-10293 GCA_027568935.1 Erythroxylum urbanii
AAAATAAACTAAGGCAAGCTTACAAATAAATATCCAGTCCATAACAAGTCTTTTGGCCCTAATAAATAAAGGATAAAAAACAAGCCCAATGTATTAAATTAAGCCCATAAGAATAATTGAACTTATCTTGAAATTGGCTGAGCATTAGCCCCTCCACAAGCCCTCTCTAGACGAATCACAAGCTTGACTACTCCACTTGAATTCTCCATGGATGGTTCAGCCTTGTCATCAGGGTGAGATGTAATGTGACTTTGAACAAACCCTTGAAGTGCTAATTTAAGCCTTACTGCACGTTACCTTGTAATAGGTCTACTTGGCAAAGTAAGCTTGTCTTGGCTTGTGGCACGTTACTTTGTAATAGGTCTACTTGGCAAAGTAAGCTTGTCTTGGTGTGTGGCACCTTGATCTCCATTGCGGCCATGACTTCTAGTATCAGTATCGATCCCCCAGAGAACTATAAAATAAGCACTAATTTTTTTTCAAGCGAGCAAGAGTGTTTAAAGGCAAGAATGCAAGTGAATTAACTAGATGCAAAACTAAGTTAAAAAAGAAGAGAACAAATCACGAAAAGAAAATTCACACACACACACACGATTCTTGCGGGTTTTATGCAAAATTCAAGCAAGAAAACAATTAAAATCAAAAGTTAGATTAAAGAGAGCAATTCAACAATTTTAAGAAAATCAAGATTTATCAAGATTCAATTGCAAGAGAGTTTACCAATAAACACCTAGTAAATTCAATCATAGAACATAAAGATGACTCAATTGTGATGTGTGTGATTAAGGACACAAATCTTGTCTAGTTTATCCCCAAAACTCGAATGCAAGGTAACTCTTTTACTTCAAAGACTTGACCAAAACTTGAATGCATCAAGAATAAAAGTAAAGCTTTAAGATCAATGGTTTAATGTCTTAATTCTATAAATCAAAACTCGAATGCATTGACAAAATCAAAGTTCTTAATCTTAAGAAGTTAAAACTAAAACTCAAATGAATTTTAACAAGTTAAAGCTACTAGTATTAACCACTTGGAAACTTGAACCTAAGATGATTAATTTAGCAAACAAAACATGCTAGCAAGAATAAATTCTAGATTAAATTCATGCATACACAATTCGACATTCATGCATATAAACCAAGAACACAAAATCATCACACATATACTCAAGAATATTAAGCACAAGTTCTCATGAATAAACTAGGGTTTAAAGGTATTAACCTTTTACAATTAAAAAGAAAAAAATTATTTCTTCATCAACATAAGGTGCTAAACTAATTATTGTTTAAGTAAACAAGATAAAAGATGAAGAGAGAGAAAATTACTATTCACGTGAATAGTGTATATGAACAGTAACGTACAAGAGAAAGAATGAGTAGTAAAAAAATGAGCTAATATGTCCTGTTTATATTGGTCATGAGGAGGTGCAAGAGAAAGTTGAATCCTTGTAGGATTCAAAAGAAGAATCCATGGAGGAGAAGGACTTCTATTCCATGTTGAATTTGGTCTTTAAAAGGTAGAATCCAAGTTGGAGAAGGAAGAGGTGGTGGCTTGTCCTTGCAAAGGTAGGATTCCTAACACGAATAGGATTTCTAATCCTTATACGAGTAGGATTACTTGCCATCATATTTTTCGTCATCGATTCCATTTTTCTCCTCGAATCGCCAAAACAAGAAATCCTTGTTAGAACAGGATTCCTTGTGCAACTGGGATTCCTAATCTTACTGGGATTAGGATTTGACAACTTTGACCATTCTTACTCATTTCGAGCTCCTTTTTCTAAATATGAACTCTGTTTATACAAATTCCATCTCCTTAAGCTCACTTTTGCATTTACTATCCAAATGTACCTGAAAAGCATAAAACAAGACAAGTGTAACAATTAAGATGGGAAATGCGAATAAATACAAGTATAGACGAACTAAAAGGATACGAAAATATCAGTGTATCAGAACTAGCAAGAATGTTGGTCAATGAAAAGAATCTAAGAGAACTTGTCTCTTAGAACTCTAACCTTGGAACACCACAAAGGAATACCACTTCTTCGATAAATTAAGTATTCTCAAGAATACAAAGAAAGAAAGAATGCTCTCAATAATGCTCATTAGTATTTCTAAATGAAAAATCCCCTTCCAAAGTACATAGGGGTGCCTATTTATAGGAAAACTTCCTAACTTAATGTCCTAAAGAAGAAAATAATAAAAGGAAACAAATTAATCCCTAAAAGGAAACAAAATAAACTTAGAAAAATGTTGACTATATGACCTTCTTTCAAGGAAAACAAAAAGGAAACTAATTAAAACATGATTTGACCATATTGGACCTTATAGATCACGTCCTTCTCCTTATTTTTAAGTGGCACATGGTTATCACATGGTATTTTAAGTGAGTTCTCCCAATTGGACTCCATGTGGGCCTTTGGACACTTCATGTTGGGCTTCAAGGAGTAAGATAATGCCTTTTGGACCATTGTGAGATGAAATCTGACTCAACAACATGGGTTCTATCTCTTGATGGTCTTGGATCAAACAACTCAATGCTTGCTTCATTGCTTTGGCCCTAGCTCTTGTCATTGGGCCTCCAACATCTTGTAATAGATCTTTAGGAACATTAGAATTGAATGTTGGGCCTTTGATATGGGAATATCATTCATCCCCTTGCCTTGCACATTTAGACTTCAAATCTAATCCAATTTCAGCTCCTAAGCCTCCTTTTGCAAGCTCATGTCCACGCAAATCATAACCTAGGCTTCCTTGACATGGATCACACCATGTATGCTTCTCTTCTTGTCTTTCACACGTCCATTTTTCTCCATTGGTATCCACATTCAAGGTTAATTTGTGTCCTAAAATTAAGGATTTCCTTTCTTATTTAGGTCTTTCCTACTTAGGTATGAATAGGAATAGGTAAGAAAATCCTTTGCTTATAGGATTAGGATATTATGATGCCTATTTAAAATGTCATCTTATGTATTATGGGATTATCATCTTTATCAATAAAAATTGAGGTATTTTCCAGCAAGCTTCGCTTGTTCTATTTTGTTCTTGGTGGAACACAAATCTGACTTATCAAGGGAGTAATCAACCTTTGTGGCTTCTTAAGATTGGTGTTTTAAGGACTTAACATCCTTAAGGTTCTAACCTAATCGTTCAAATTGTTTTTTAGAATGCTAGCATGCATAACAAATGAATCAAAAGTTCCTAGGGTACGTCGCCTAGTGGGTTCGTATCATTTAGTATCAAAGCCTTATGTAGAAATCAAGTTTCTATCCTTTCATTATCATTGTTTGGTGTTTTTTCCTTTGTCCTTTGTTAGATTTTCAGTTCATTCTTTTATCCAAGTTCAATTTTAAATTCGTTACAATTCTATTGTTGCTATCTTTTTAAAGTTTCAATTTGTTATTTTCATTTTGAATTAGTTTTGTTCTCATTTAGAAAAAGGAAAAAAAGGAATCAATTATAAAAAAAAAAAGAAAAGAAAAGAGAGCTTGTGAACTAATTTGAGTTATTCTATCAAGATTGTAATCTGATTTGAGTTGTTCTATTAAGATTGCAATCTGATTCCTTTTTGTAATTAAAGGAATCATATTCTAAGAAAATGATTCATAAGATATTTCCTTTCCTTTTCTAAGTTTGGTTAATTGATTCCAGATCATTTGTCCAATTCTTGAATAATTTCATGCTCCTCTCTTTGTTAGACAATTCATGCATGATAGAGCAATTACAAGTTGTTCACTTCTCTTTGTGTTCTAATACATTCTTTTGCATGTCTTTTGCTTCCTCTTGAAGTTATCTTGTTTCCTTGACTCCTTAGTTATTATTTTCCTTGTGTTTATTGTTTTTCTTAGCTAAGTTTTTAAAGTTTTGATCTTTAAGATTTGTCATCATCTAACTGATTACTCCTCTTGATTTGTTAGTCTTGATTCTCTTAAGAACATAAAAGATGGGGTTAGCTTGAGTTAAAAAAAGGCAAGAGTGGTGAGATCAACATCGTGAAACCTGAAAAATGGAGTGAAACATGAGTCAAACTTACATATTTCAACTATAAACATGTGAGTGAGTGCTTGAGGATCCTATTAGATTTTGCTACTAACTTTTTCTTGCAGGTTATAAACATGATTAGTGAAAGAGAACAATACAAAATTGACATGAAATTGTTCATAAGGGTTGTTAATGAACAATTTGAAAAGTTGAACATCAGGTTGGATGATTTGCAATCTTCATCAGCTTCCAAATCCACTAGAAGGTGTGCGTTTAAGGAGGAAGAGGAAGACGAATCAGAGGATGAAGTTTCCAACTCTAGATGATACAACCAGCCTTGGCAAGGATGGCAAGAAGGTTCAACGCCACATCACTACTTAATAAGACAAGCTTTCTATGTCTAGTGGACCAATTACAAGGCAGCAAGCTTCAAATCTCAAGCAAGCTATGCAAGTATTTGTTCAAGGCTTAATCACATCTCAAATTCATGATGAGGCCACGAAATCCATGGAGAGGAACACCAAGGCATGCCTAAGCTTGTAATTTTGCTAAGGGAGGTGAGTAAAGAAAAGAGGGAAGTGCAATCGAAAAAGGAGAGTTGAGTGAAAAGAAGAGTGGAAGAAAAAAGAGTACTTTCTTTGCAAAATCAAAAGAGTTAAGACAAGTGTTGTACAAAAATAAGCCTTTAATTTTGCTTAACTATAAAGAAACTCTTTATAATGAGGCTGACCTTGATTCTTCTGTGCCTAGTGTTATTAAATTTGTTTTGCAGGAGTACTTAGATGTGTTTTCAAATGAGATGCCTAAGGGACTTCCACCTTTGAGGGGCATTGAACACCAAATTGATTTTGTATCAGGAGCTCAAATTCCAAACCGCCTAACTTATAGGAGTAATCCTGAGGAGACAAAGGAACTTTAGAAGCAAGTGGAGGAACTTTTAGAGAAGGGGCACGTAAGGGAAAGCTTAAGCACATGTGTTGTTCCTGTGTTGTTAGTGCCAAAGAAAGATGGAACATGACGCATGTGTGTGGATTATGTGGCAGTAAATAAGATAATGGTAAAGTATAACCACCCCATTCCTAGACTAGATGATATGTTTGATGAGTTACATGGTGCATGTTTCTTTACAAAAATTAATCTCATGAGTGGATATCATCAGATAAGGATGAAGGTGGGACATGAATGGAAAACTGCTTTTAAAACTAAATACGATTTGTATGAATGTGTTGTCATGCCATTTGGTTTGACAAACACATCTAGCACTTTCATGAGATTGATGAACCACGTTTTGCATGAATTTATAAGCAAGTTTGTAGTTATATACTTTAATGATATTTTGATTTATAGCAAAATCCTAGATGAGCATGTTTTGCATCTTAAATCTATACTTGAGGCACTTAGAAGTGAAAAGTTATATGCTAAGCTTAAAAAGTGTTCTTTTTGTGTGGATAAAGTTGTGTTTCTTGGCTTTGTTATTTCTGCCCGTGGTGTTCATGTTGATGAGGAGAAGGTTAAGGCTATCAAGTATTGGCCTACTCCTAAGTCAGTTAGTGATGTGCGTAGCTTTCATGGTTTGGCTAGCTTTTATAGGTGTTTTGTTAAGGACTTTAGCACCATTGCTGCACCATTGACTGAAATAATTAAAAAGGATGTTGGCTTTAAGTGGAATGAGGCACAAGAACTCTCATTTAATACTTTGAAAGATAAATTGTGTTCTGCACCTGTTCTAAGTTTGCCTAACTTTAATGAAGCTTTTGAAATTGAATGTGATGCTTCCGAGATAGGTGTTGTTGTTGTTTTGATACAGGGTAGGCATCCTATTGCTTTCTTTAGTGAAAAGTTTCATGGACCACAACTGAACTATTCCACTTATGACAGGGAGCTCTATGCCTTGGTGAGAGCATTAGACACTTGGCAACACTACTTATGGCCAAAGGAGTTTGTATTGCTTTATGAGCATGAATCACTTAAGCATTTGAAAGGCCAAGGTAAGTTGAGCAAGAGACATGCAAGATGGCTAGAGTTCATTGAAGCTTTTCCTTATGTGATCAAGTATAAGCAAAGTAAGAAAAATGTAGTAGCTAATATACTATCAAGAAAGTACACTCTAATCAATACTTTAAGTTCTAAAATGCTTGGATTTGAGTTTATTAGAGATTTGTATGCTTTGGATTCTGATTTTGGGAATGTTTATGGTGCATGTGAGCATGCTACACTTCAAAAGTTTTATAGGCATGATGGGTACTTGTTTAAGGAGAATAAGTTTTGTGTGCCCAATTACTCTATGCGTGACATACTAGTGTGTGAATCACATTGTCGGGGTTTGATGGGTCATTTTGGGGTGCAAAAGACATATGACATACCTTGTGAACATTTTTATCGGCCTAATATGAGAAAAGATGTTGAGAAAGTCTGTTCTAGGTGTGTTACATGTAGACAAGCGAAATCAAAGACCCATCCATATGGTTTGTATACCCCCTTGATTGTGCCTAAGTGCCCTTGGATTGACATATCTATGAACTTTGTTTTGGGACTGCCTAGGACCAAAAAAGGTAAGGATAGCATATTTTTTGTTATTAATAGATTTAGTAAAATGACACACTTCATTACATGTCATAAAACTGATGATGCCACAAATATTGTTGATTTGTTTTTTAAGGATGTTGTGCGTTTGCATGGTGTTCCTATGACCATTGTTTCTGACCGTGATGTAAAGTTATTAAGTCACTTTTGGCATGTGCTTTGGGGAAAATTAGGTACTAAACTTCTGTTTGCTACTACATATCATACTTAAACAGATAGTCAAACTAAAGTGGTAAATAGAACTTTAGGTTCTCTTTTGCGAGCTGTTATGGGTAAAAATCTTAAAACTTAGGAAGAATGTTTGCCTATGGTTGGATTTGCATATAATAGGAGCATTCATTCTACTACTGGTTATTCTACATTTGAGATAGTTTATGGATTAAACTCTTTAACACCTTTGGATTTGTGTCCTTTGCCATTAAATGAGATATCTAGCAGGGATGGACAACATAGGGCTGAATTGGTGAAGAGCAATCATTAGAAGGTGAGGCAGCAAATAGAGAAGCGTAATGAAGCAAATGCTTATAGGGTACCAATCAAGGGCACAATTTGATGAGATTTGAACCTCGTGATTAGGTTTGGGTGCATTTCAGGAAGGAGAAGTTTCCTAAGCAAATAAAATCAAAGTTGGATCCTAGAGGTGATGGACCATTTCAAGTGCTCGAAAGGATTAATGATAATGCCTATAGGATTTATTTGCCAGGTGAGTATCAAGTGCCTGCTACTTTTAATGTTGCTGACCTCTCTTCCTTTGATAATGTAGGGGCTAATTCTAGGACGAATCCTTTTGAGGAGGGAGGGAATGATACAACCAGCCTTGGCAATGATGGCAAGGAGGTTCAACGCCACAAAACTACTCAACAAGACAAGCTTTATATGTCTAGTGGACCAATTACAAGGTAGCAAGCATCAAACCTCAAGCAAGCTATGCAAGGATTTGTTCAAGGCTTAATCACATCTTAAATTCATGATGAGGCGATGACATCTACGGAAGAACACCAAGGCATGCCAAAGCTTGTAATTTTGCTAAGGGAGGAGTGAAGAGGCTAGTACTTAGCCAATTTTTGAATACAAGCTCAATATCTCTTATAAAAGGGCTGATTGTATTATTTAGGCTTGTAATTTAGTTAATTTTATTTAGTTTTTGAACTAGTTTTATAGGCTGTTTGTATTAAGCCCATTGTTTGCTTTTATTTAGTTTAAGTTTTAAACTTGTTTCATGGGCTGATTGTATTAAGCCCATTGTTTTGCTTTAGAAGTTTAGGTCATCTTATTTTCTACAAGATAAATAGAATAAGATGAGGGCTGTAAAACCACTTTTTGCGTCATTCTAATAATAAAATTTCCAGATTATGGATTTCTTCAAGAGAGGTGTGATTGCCTTCTTGGTTACTTCAAGAAATTAATTGCTACAACTAAGTACTTGCAACATGAATTAGTTTCTAATTTCTTTGGGATTGGGTCTCAATTCACAAAATTGGGCTTTGATTCAGCATGTTCTTGGGATAGAAAGTTGGGGTAATGAACCAATAGAATTAGGGGGGTTTTAAGAACTCAGATTTCTTAGGGTTTCTGTATCACTAGAAGTGATAGGAGACCCAATAGGAGCTTGTCCTAGAGAACCTTCAACAAGATGGAACTATGCCCGAGAATGACTAGAATCAAGCACACACAGAAGCACAAGAAACAAAATTGAAAAGATAGAAATAGAACACAGAGAGGAAAGGGCTTAGAAGAATGTTGGTCAATGGAAAGAACCCTAAGAGAACTTGTCTCTTAGAACCCTAGTAAGAATGTTGGTCAATGGAAAGAACCCTAAGAGAACTTGTCTCTTAGAACTCTAACCTTGGGATGCCACAAAGGAAGACCACTTCTTCGATAAGTCAAGTATTCTCAAAGAATACGAAGACAGCAAGAATGCTCCCAATAATACTCAATAGTATTTCTAAGTGAAAATTCCCTTCCAAAGTATATAGAGGATGGCTATTTATAGGAAAATTTCCTAACTTAATGTCCTAAAGAAGAAACTAAATAAAAGGAAACAAATCAATCCTTAAAAGGAAACAAAATAAACTTA
This sequence comes from Erythroxylum urbanii, assembly GCA_027568935.1. Taxonomy (NCBI): domain Eukaryota; kingdom Viridiplantae; phylum Streptophyta; class Magnoliopsida; order Malpighiales; family Erythroxylaceae; genus Erythroxylum; species Erythroxylum urbanii. The sequence goes on from JAOQML010051535.1 coordinate 8,641, forward strand.
TAAAAGTGTTCACTAGATGACCTTCTTTCAAGGAAAAAAAAGGAAACTAATTAAAACATGATCTAAACATATTATAGATCACGTCCTTCTCCTTATTTTTAAGTGGCACATGGTTGTCATATGGTATTTTAAGTGAATTCTCCCAATTAGACTTCATGTGGACCTTTGGACACTTCATGTTGGGTTTTAAGGAGTAAGACAATGCCTCTTGGACCTTTATGAGATGAAATCTGACTCAACAACATGGGCTCTATTTCTTGAAGGTTTTGGATCAAATAATTCAATGCTTGCTTCATTGGTTTGGCCCTAGCTCTTGTCATTGGGCCTCCAACATCTTGTAATGGATCTTTAGGAACATTATACTTGAATGTTGGGCCTTTGATATGGGAATTTCGTTCAGCCCCTTGCGTTGCACATTCAGACTTCAAATCTGATCCAATTTTAGCTCCTAAGCTTCCTTTTGCAAGCTCATGTCCATGCAAGTCATATCCTAGGTTTCCTTGAGGTGGATCACACCATGTATGCTTCTCTTCTTGTCTTTCACATGCCCATGGTTCTCCGTCACTTGTTTAACCATAAAATGACATTTCTCATAATTCAAGACAAGGTTGGTTTACATACATCTTTTCAAAATCAAAGACAAATTCTCCAAATACATATCAAAAGAATCACCATAAATAGTAAAATCATCCATAAATACTTCAATGATCCTTTCAACATAGTCAGAAATTATGCTCATCATGCATCTTTGAAAAGTAGCAGGTGCATTACACAAACCAAAGGGCATTCTCCTATATGCATATGTACCAAAAGGAAAAGTAAAGGTAGTCTTTTCTTGATCTTCAGGAGCAATTAAAATTTGATTATAACCACTATATCTATCAAGAAAATAGTAGAAAGACTTACCTGCCAAGCACTCCAGCATTTGATCCATGAAAGACAAAAGAAAGTGATCCTTGTGAGTAGCAAGATTCAACTTCCTGTAGTGGATGCACATGTGCCAGCCACTTTGCACCCTTTGAGGTATAAGTTCATCATTCTTGTTTCATACCACAGTGACACCAGTCTTTTTGGGAACCACATGAATGGGTGCCACTCATTTATTGTCAGTGATAGGAAAAATCACACCTACATCCAAAAGTTTCAAGATCTCTGTTTTGATAACCTCCATCATAGGTGGATTGAGAAGTCTTTGCAACTCCCTAGATGGCTTCAAATTCTCCTCCAATAGTATGCGATGCATACAAATTGAAGGACTAATACCCTTAAGGTCAGCCATAGTCCACCATATAGTGGTCTTACGTTCCCTAAGAATATTCACCAATCTTTCTTCCTACACACTTGTTAGATTCTTTGCAATAATAACAAGTATCATCAACACCAAGAAACACATATTTTAAGTTATTAGGCAAAGGTTTCAAATCAAGCTCAGGTGCATGCAAGATAGATGGTAAAAGTTTCTTATGAGAAATTGGAACATCAATGAAAGCAAGATCATAGGGAATAGACTAGAGAACATGCAAAGCTAAAATAGATTCTTTCACTTTCAAATGCAAGTAGAAATCATGAAAATCATACCCATTCTCATCCATGTGAATCATGGCATTCTCATCATCAAATCCATACCAAATAGCCAAGTCTAAACCATCATTG
>JAOQML010051545.1:0-10293 GCA_027568935.1 Erythroxylum urbanii
TTACTGCCTTAAAGTGGAGCTCAGTAGGTGAATTCATAAACCTAGACAGCAGACTAGTGGCAAACATAATGTCAGGTCTAGTAATTGATAGATATAGCAAAGATCCTACTGCACTTCTGAATAATGCAGCATCAGTTGGACCTGAACCATCAGAGCTTATTAACTTTACACCTTGAACTCCAGGAGTGCTGACATACTTAACCTTTCCAAGGCTGAATCTCTTCATCAATCCACGAGCATACTTGTTAAAGGTAAAACTCCATTTGAAGCCTGGTATAGAGTCAAACCTTCTGTTGATCACCTCAGAATCTTTGGTAGTGTGTGTTACTGCCATGTTCCTGATATTAAAAGAGACAAACTAGATCAACATGCGGAGCTTGGTATTTTTGTGGGCTACAACAATCTTTCAAAGGGATACAGAATTTTAAATCCCAATACTAATCGGATTTATGTGAGCAGGAGTGTTAAATTCGATGAATCAAGTATATGGGATTGGAACACCAACTCTGCTACATCTTCCTCTCAATCAGAAAATGCTGAAGCTGAGGAGACACCACAGAACATTTTAAATGATGAGTCTGATGAAGAAGATGCTGTGAGAGGCACTAGAAGTATAGATGACATGTATTCAAGATGTAATGTTGCAGTGCATGAACCTGCAGATGTAAAAGAAGCTTTGAAGTGCAAAAATTGGAGAGCTGCAATGGAGGAGGAGCTTAGAATGATAAAAAAAAATGATACTTGGATGCTAGTACCAAGACCAACTGGAAAAGAAGTGATAGGTCTGAAATGGATCTTCAAATTAAAATTCAATCCAGATGAGACAATCAACAAGTTGAAAGCAAGATTAGTTGTGAAGGGTTATGCACAGAAGTTTGGTGTTGATTTCAGTGAGACTTTTGCCCCTGTGGCAAGGTTTGATACAATTCGGATGCTTCTCTTCATTGCTGCACATCTTCACTGGAAAGTGTTTCAACTTGATGTCAAATCTGCCTTCCTCAATGGCTTGCTTGAAGAAGAAATTTTTGTGGAGCAACCTGAGTGTATTTCATTCTTCTGGTACATTTCTCAACATGGTATCAGAGCACACCGGCTTTGTTTCGGCTATGAAGATCCTGACAGATCGGGTTTCATAAATTCAGACAAGTCCTGAGGCCCAATACCTGAAGCCCAATGAAAAAGGCTCAGTGAGGAAGACCCAGGCATCATAGACCAGACAAGTCCTGCGGCCCAATACCTGAAGTACAATGAAGAAGGCTCAATGAAGCCCAGTGAAGAAAGACTCAGTGAGGAAGACCCAGGCATCATAGACCTGTGGCCTCTGAGGTTCAACAAGAGTACAAGCTCAAATATAGATCTGTGACCTCTGAGACTCCAAGTGAACACAAGCCCAGGCGGTCAACAAAAAAAAAGGAGCCCAAGAAAAAAAATGAAAAATAGAAAAAATTGAAGGCAAGTCACAACTGGGCCAGGCCAGTTGGACTTGAAGGGGAGTGTTGGAATATTGAATGGGAAAGAATCTCACATTGGAAAGAAGAAGAAGAGGAGAAGCACATATAAGCTAAAAAGGAGCCAAATCAAAAAGCCTAAGGGCATTTTGGTGGTGGACCTCCTATTTAAAGCCCAATGCTTTCTCTCTCTCTCCCATGCACTCCTCCATCTTTCGGGCCCATCACGTTTTCCAACAATATATCAGGCACAGAAATTAGACCAAAATCCTTAAGGCAGAAATCTCAAAAAGCCCAGGCCATGGCAAGACCAGGTGAGTCATTGTTTGGCAGCCAGACTTTTAAGTACCTCAGGTTCATCTTGAAATGCAAAAACACGGCCTCTACACTTCTGAATTCTTTCAGCTTCCGCTTTACAAGCAAAGTACAGAGCAAATTAGCAAAAAGTCAAAAACACTGACAGTTAAGAACTAAAAGAGGGAATTCATATAACAATCAACCAGACCTTCAATTCATATTTCCTCCACCAAATATTCACCCAATGGGAAATATTTAACAACCTCCTTTTTTCTCCCAAAAAGAAACTCATTGGTTAAAAGGTTGCAGACACCGCACATGAACAGTAAAGCTTAAGAAGCAGGCATAATCTCATACAAAAGGTATGCTAGGTTGGCCTGAGTAAAAATATTTTACCATCAACGGATGGATGGCCCTCCCCTTTCAGAGCTCCTAGAACATTTTGTTAAACGTGCCTAAAAATCTACTATTTCAAATTTAAGTTTATTTAATTTGAAATTTATTTTCTACTATAACATTATCTGCATTTTAAAAGTTAAAAGGTTGTTGCTCAATATATCTTCTTCCATATTCTATCCAAGACACTGCTCTATATATTGAGCTATCAAACAAAGCTTAAGTACGATGACTTTTAGCACTCGCTCTCTCCTACTTCTACTACTACATTTTTTCAAAAAGGACGTGTTGCATGTTTTCTGCGGTTTTCATGCTACATTATACCAACAAATAGTATCAGTGCATGTTTTCTCGAGGGGCCTGCGAGATGAATGAAGCCAAAACACAAACCTGATTTATAACACAAAATTATAATAAGAAGTACAACCATCTTCAAGCAACGGAGATTGAATCACAACTATTTCAAGGTGCACTACTAATTTTTTATGGTGAAAACTATCAAGTTTGGACTGTTCGAATGAAAGCTCATCATGATGCTATGGATGTTTGGGAAGCTGTGGAGGAAGACTATGAAGTGCCTCCGTTGCCAACAAATCCTAGAATGACGCAAATCAAGATGCACAAAGAAAGGAAAAATAGGAAGGCTAAAGCCAAAGCCTGCTTATTCTCTGCTTTTTCAAACATCATATTCACAAGAATTATGAATCTAGAGTTGATAAAGGATATCTGGGATTACCTCAAAAAGGAATACCAAGGCAATGAAAGAACAAAGAGCATGCAAGTACTCAACTTGATCAGAGAATTTGAAATGCTGAAGATAAAAGAGTCAGAAACTATTAAAGAATACTCCGACAAGTTGCTCGGCATAGTAAACAAGGTGAGGTTACTAGGTAAGGATTTTTTTGATGAACGAATTGTGCAAAAGGTTCTTGTAACCTTACCTGAAAAATATGAATCTAAAATTTCGGCATTGGAAGAAGCTAAGGATCTATCAAGTATGTCTTTGGCAGAATTAGTAAATGCACTACAGGCACAAGAACAAAGGAGGATGATGAGAGAAGAAGGAACCATTGAAGGTGCCCTGCTTGCAAAGGAAAAAAAATTCAGAAGGAGATAAAAACAAGAATTTTAATAAGATCGACGACAACAATAACAGAAACAATGATGATTCATATCTACCATACCCACATTGCAAAAAATCAAATCACCTATAAAGAAAATGTTGGTGGAGGCCTGATATCAAATGCAGAAAATATGGACAAATTGGACATATGGAGAAGATTTGCAAGTCATGAAATGAAGATGCAAAAGCAGCAATTGAGCAACATCAAGAGCATGAATTATTTTGAATTAAAGTTCAGCAATTATTGACGCAAGGAGGAGTATTAAACGTGCTTAGAAATCTGCTATTTCAAATGTAAGTTTATTTAGTATAACGTTATCTGCATTTTCAAAGTTAAAAAGTTGTTGCTCAATATACAGGATCTTCTTCCGTATTTTATGTAAGACACTGCTCTATTTATTGAGCTATGAAATAAAGTGTTAGGATATATTATATATATATCTTTTGTTTTGGCATTTTAATTTTTTTAATTGGACATACAAAATTTATTATTTTGTTAAAGTGTTGGAGCTGAAGTGGAACTCTTGTATTTGAATTTAAGTGGGACTGATTATTGAGATGATTGTGTTTCAAATGGATAAAAAGATCTGCAAATTGTATTTGAGTTTGATAGAGGAGTCTGAGACAAACACGGATGTGATTTTTCCAGCATCAATTAATGTGTGGTATCCTACTTGGTGTGGTGTAGTACGGTGCAATCTTAAAAACAACTCCTAGTTGTTATGGAATGAAGACACGTGTGTGCAGTATGTGGTGTAGTACGGTGCAATCTTGAACAGATATTAAAAACAACTCCTAGTTGTTATGGAAGTCTTTTTTTTTGAAGACACGTGTATGCAGTATCCTATTATGGGTGGTGCAGATTTTCGGTAAAGTGTAGAGTTTTTCGTTTTTCTTGGTGAGACTGCTGGCTGCGGAAACTATTGTGTGGTGTTATAGCGTGTGGCGCAATTTTTCTGATTCAGTGGTGATTCACATTATCTTCGGTTTTCTGGAAGGGTAGTCAACATATGTGTGTGTGAGTTTATCTGGCTTGGAAGTCAAATACGTGATTGGTGTTTTTAGAGTGGGCAGCACAAGTTGATTTTATCTCCTTCCTGTTCATATTGTTTGCACACATTGAGGCTATGCAGAAGTGGATGACACATACTTTCTTCTTGGGAGCACATTGATAAATTTCTGTGAAGAAAGTTTACTGCCGTGATATTTGGAAGAGACAAATCTATGGGGAAGTCTTGTTTGAATCTCAAGTATTTTGTTATTTTATTTTCTGTTGATTAAATACTTGAGATAATTTTTAGTTGTTATTACGTTGAGTGAAAATAGGTAGAAAAATTCTCAGACAAGGTTAGCACGAGTCGGTCGTGTTATCGGGTGTGAAAATCTTTTACGAGTAGTTAGGTTTCGAGATAGTTGCAGAGATTGAGAGATACTGTGTTAACTCAATTCTGTGTAATTATAATGGACTACTGTGAAAGTGATTAAGCTGGGTGAGGGCCCCGCAGACGTAGGCCAAATGTGTCGAACTGCGTTACCAAATTTCGGTGTCTTTTTGTTATATTGATTTTAATTGTTTTATTCTATTGATACCAAAGACGCTTGCAGAAAATTGAGAAATAATTAACCTTCTACAATTTTTCAATTGGTATCAGAGCGAGGTCGTCGATTCAAAACTTGGTAGCAAGTTGGTGGAGATCCTAGATTCACAGACCTGGCTACGAGAGAGGGTGCATCAATTACTAGACCGCCACTATTGGATGGCTTTAATTACCCAGCATGGAAATCCCAAATGAAAGTCTTCATTCAAGCTCAGGGCACGAGAGCCTGGCATTCAGTAGAATATAGTTGAACACATCCCATAATCACCAATGATAAAGGAGATGCAGTTAAGAAAGACCCATCTGAATGGACGAGAATGGACGAGAAAAGTGCACTGGGAAATTCACAAGCAATGCATGCAATATTCAGTGCTGTTGATGAAGGACACTTCTCGATGATTTCAACGTGTGAAACGGCAAAAGAAGCGTGGGATGCTTTGCAAACCATTAATGAAGGATCAAAATACGTGATAGCATCGAAATTACAAATGCTAGCAGTGCGATTTGAAGAGCTGAAGATAGATGAGCATGAGACTATTGGTGAATTTCACGAAAAATTAAGAGATATTGCAAATCAAGCTCATCAACTGGGAAAGAGGTACTCTAATGTGAAATTGGTAAAGAAAACACTGAGATCGCTACCACCAAGATTTATCCCAAAGATGATCGCAATAGAGGAGGCTCACGATATTGATACTTTATCATTAGAAAAGGTTATCGGAATTCTCACAAATTTCGAGATGAATCTCTTAAGAGGTAAGCAAGAAAGAAGCAAAGGATTGGCACTACAGGTGGAAACTATGAAAAATGCAAACAACACAGAAGATGAATCAGATGAAACTGAAGACATGATTCTACTCACACGTAATTTTGGTAGGTGGCTGAAAAGAATGAAGAAGGACAGGCCTGACTTTAGACAAAATGGGGGAAGTTCATCAAATGCCAACCCAAGGCAACAAATCAAGACACAAAAGGGAGAATGAAATGCAAGAAGAATTAATTTAGTTTGCACGGAATGATGTATGGGAATTAGTGCCAAGACCACAAGGTACTAATGTAATAGGTACAAAGTGGGTGTTTCGGAATAAAACAGATGAAAAGGAGAATGTTACCAGAAATAAAGCGAGGCTCGTAGCTCAGGGATATTCTCAGGTAGAAGGAATCGACTTCGACGAAACATTTGCTGCAGTGGCACGACCTGAGTCGATCAGATTATTATTGGGCATTGCATGTATAAAAGCTTTTAAACTTTATCAGATGGATGTAAATAGTGCTTTTCTGAATGGGTTTATATAGGAAGAAGTCTTTGTGGAGCAACCGAAAGGATTCATCGATTTAGCTCATATAGACAATATGTACAAATTAAAGAAAGCACTTTATGGACTGAAACAAGCACCAAGGGCCTAGTATGAAAGACTCACCCAGTATCTTATCAAGCAAGGATATAAATGAGGTAATGTTGACAAAACCTTGTTTATTAAAAGATTTCAATCTGATTTTGTGATAGCTCAAATTTATGTTGATGATATTGTGTTTAGTGCGACACATTCAAAGATGGTTGAAGAATTTGTTAAGCTGATGATATCTGAATTTGAAATGATTATGGTTGGCGAGTTGAATTTATTTTTAGGTTTGCAAGTTAAACAAGCGAAGGATAGAATTTTCATATCGCAAACCAAGTATGCCAAAAGCTTAATCAAGAAGTTTGGTCTCGAGAATGCTAGACATGCAAGAACACCTATGAGTGTTTCAACAAAATTAATCAGAGACGAGAATGGAAAAAGTGTAGATGAGAGTTACTATCAAAGTATGATTGGAGGCCTATTATACTTGACTGCAAGTAGACCAGATATTTGTTTTAGTGTTGGGGTATGTGCTCGCTATCAAGCCAACCCAACACATCTGACAGCGGTAAAGAGGATCATCAGGTGTGTTAGTGGTACATCTGATTTTGGGATATGGTATTCATCTGACTCAACACCTTATCTAACCGGATATAGTGATGCAGATTGGGCTGAAAACTTAGATGATCGGAAAAGTACTTCGGGAGGCTGTTTCTTTCTAGGAAACAATTTGATCTCTTAGTACAGCAAAAAGTAGAATTCAATCTCACTATCAAACGCTGAGGCAGAACACATCGCTGCAGATAGTTGTTGTTCACAACTTCTTTGGATGAAACAAATGATGGAAGACTATGGAATTGATCAAAAGGAGTTGACTATCTTATGCGATAACAAAAGTGCCATAGATATTTCGAAGAATCCAGTTCAGCATTCAAGGACGAAGCGTATTGATCTACGATATCACTTCATCCGAGAGCTTGTGGAAAGTAAAATGGTCACTTTGTCACATGTCTCTACAGAAAAGTAGTTGGCAGACATATTCACAAAATCCCTTGATACAGTAAAGTTTGAACTTCTCATAGGAGCTCTGAGACTATGTGCCTTACACTATTAGTGTATTTATTTTTATGTTTTATTTTTGTTATTAAAAAAAAGGGGAGAGCAGCTACGCTGTGTTTCACTAAAGGGATCTAAAATCCCTAATTCACTTATTTTGGTCATCTTTTCTCACATTGTCGCAGACACTTCACATTGCCTCAAACCATCTCCTCTTCTCTCCACATAGTCACTCCTTTTCTTCAACTCCTTGATTGTTTTGCTTCTCACCCACAAAGATTGAAGGTCGTGCGTCAACATCTGCTCTATTTGTTTCATCCTATAGTTGTCTTTTGAGTAGACGTCTATTATACGGTATGGATATCTCTCATTTCAGAGTTGGGTTTTGTGTTGGGTCTTGATTGAAGTGGTGTTGATTGTCTTGGTGGAGTATTGATAACTGCCGTGGGTCAGTGAAGCCTTGATGATTTAGTTAATTTTAGGTAATCTGAGAAATGGTACGTGATTGCTTGGTTTGGTGATTTAGGGATGTGCTGTCGTTTATGGGTATGTCATTGACGTGTTTTACGGCTGGGTTATTTGGAGTGATTCAATCTTTGGCTGGATTTTGAAATAACTTGTTGTGGAAATTGCTGAATTTTGACTGGTTGTGTACTGGGCATAGTGTCGATAGGTGCTGATTTATACTTACTGGTATATTTTGGGTTCTTGATTGTGCTTGGTGAATATTGTGTTTGTGCTCATTGTCTGGCTGATATTGAATTATGGGAAGAACTAAGGAAAAGGATTTAGTCTCTGGCTCTGATAAAAAGACAGCAGCCCCTACGTAACGATCAAGTCGCCTGAAATTTAATCCAACATTTGGAGGAAACTTTACTGGGGCAGGATCATCGTCAGCAGTGCCTATTGATATTCCTAAAATTCAGGATCAAAATGACCCTACTGATAATGTTACTCGAGTGATAGAGTCCATGGTGGAAGACTCATCCTCAGATTCTGAAGCACCCCCTGTGGCCCAATTTGTTCCACCACCAGTACCCTCTCCGGCACCGCGAAAGCGAACAAAGATGAGGTGCCATAAGTCTATCCGCCCCCCTCGCTCTCATCCTTTGACCAGATTGCCAGTTGACAAAGCGTTTTCTTTCAAGTTTTATACTCCAGCTGCCGAGCAGAAATGGAGTACAATTTCAGACACTGGTTTTGCTTTAGATCGGCCGATCGACTTAGTTGAATTCCAAGACCAGGGCTTACATACTCTACTTTCAGCGAGGAATTTGTTGCAGGCTTCACTCCTCCCTCAACATTACGACGCTGATTTGGTAAAAGAGTTTTACTCTAACTTGATAAGTGACATTTTAAATGTGAATGCAGCCTCCTTTGGAGTGATTTATGTGCGAGGTCGGGTCATTTGTCTTAACGCTATAAGATTGAATTTGTTTTTGGGATTTGATAATGTTATTGGTGATCTTTACTATGATGCTGAGTGGGCCATCTCGACGGATCAGATTGCCACAGTTATAACTGGTGGCAAACTCACTACCTGGCCGTCTAACTCTGTTCTTCGATCATCCATGCTGACCCAGAAATATTTTATACTTTTCAAGTTAATTGTGACCAATTGGATGCTGAGCACCCATGTTGTGACGGTCTATCTGGCCCAGGCCAAGCTGCTTTATGCGATCGGTATCGGAATTCATTTCAATCTTGGGCGTCTGATTATCGACCAATGTTGGCCATTAAGAGTAAGCCTCACTCTCTATTATACTTTCCATTCTTAATCTCACAGTTTTTGTATTCCCATGAGGTTCTTAGGGTTGAATCAAGCATCCTGAGGTCTGCACCGTTGATGACTATCTCACCACGTATTTTCCAGCAACCACATGTGGTGGACTTGCCGTATGTTACTTCGGATGTCACGGGAACCTCCACTGTTAATCCTTATGCCGCTTTATTTTCTGAGATTGAGCGTATTGAAGGAGTCCTTCAAGTCGCCACTGACGCTCTTCGTAGCTTGAAGCAACGTGTTCTTCGCTTTCCCGGCAGCTCCTGAAAATAACTTTTTGGCATGTGTTGTCTCAAAGGGGGAGATAATAGCAGTTCAGATAAGTTTGATGATGTATTTTCTTCTTTTTGTGTTTTGTTGCCGTAGTTGACACATGGGTGTGTAATGTTAACTGGATACTACATTGAGGGGGAGAACTATATTATATGTCCAATTATGAACTTTCATGTGGAATTCATGTGTTGTGAAAAAATGCCAAAAAGGGGGAGATTGTTAGAATACATTATATATATATCTTTTATTTTGTTTTGGCATTTTATTTGGCTTTTAATTGGACATACAAAACTGATTATTACAGCAGTTGGATATGAAAGTTGTTAAAGTGATGGAGCTGAAGTGGAACTCTTGTATTTGAATTTAAGTGGGACTGATTATGAAGAAGATTGTGTTTCAATTGGATAAAAAGATCTACAGATTGTATTTGAGTTTGAAAGAGGAGTCTGAAACGCACACGCATGTGATTTTTCCAACATCAGTTAATGTGTGGGTTGATAATTTGGTTGAAGTAGATACACGTATGATTTTTGGATGATTGTAGCGTGAGTGGTGCGGCATCTAAAGTTCATGGGTGAGTCACTGTGCGTGTGGGCTGCGTATTTTTGTTTTTGATGATGGCTAGGTGCGCAGAGTGTGAAGCTTATTTTTGGTGAAGGGTAGTCTGCGTTGATGAATCTGACAAATGAGTGGGTGCGTGAGCTGTGAAACACGTTGATAGCAGATGTAGTTTGAGGGTGCTTGAGCTTTTGGGGGAATACGTGTTTCATGAGTCTTTGAAGAAAAATACTGATTACTGCTCAAAGCAACACCATGATTCATCCTTGTGAAGAAAGAAAGTTTTCAGCTGGGTTATTTTGAGGAGAAGAATTTATAGAGAAGTCTTCGTTGATCTCAAATAGTTTGTTATTTTATTTTCTGTTGATTAAATACTTGAGATATGTTTATTTGTTATTACTTTAAGTGAAAGTAGGTA
>JAOQML010051573.1:0-10292 GCA_027568935.1 Erythroxylum urbanii
TTGAATTTCAAACTTGTTTCTTTTTGAAATCCTTGATGATGATATTAATTTGATGTGTTTATAGGTTTTGGGATCATAGAGAATACATATAAGCTTGGAAGAAGGTTTGAAATTGTGAGGATCACCAATTCCCACGTTCGTGGGAATTATAGTGATTCCCACGAGCGTGGAAAATCTCTCCAGAAAGTTTCTAGAGAGAAAATCCACGTCCATAGGAATTGTGGTGATTCCCATGAACGTGGGAATCCTCTCCAGAAAGTTTCTAGAGAGAAATCCCATGCTCGTGGGAATTGTGGGAATTCCCACGAGAATGGGTATCCCATCCCTCTTTTCTCTCTCACTCATTTTTCAAATTTCACTCCCTCTCTCTCTATAACATGACATTCTCTCCTCCCACTCTTTAAAACTCTTCATTTTTCTCTTAATTCTTGGTATTTTCTTCATCTATTTTCATCAATCTTACACTCCTTCACTCTTTTCATGCATTAATCATTAAAAAATATAAGGATTTAGGTAAGATTTAGTTTTCTCTCTCTAAAAAATCTAAAATTTACTCTCTCTTTAATGTTTTGTGGATTTTCTTCTTACAATGGCACCACGAAGGAAGATGGTGGCTAGGAAATCGGTCGATGAACTTCGCCTTCAAGTTTTCAGCGAAGGGAAAACCAATTTAGCGGCAACTTATCAAGCCCCATCTCTGATTTACTCAGAAGAAAAAGTGCAGCACCAGAGCCAGAGGAGGAAGCAGTAGCAGAGGAACAGAGGGAACCAGCGACGGTTGACCGATATCAACAGATTCTAGACCAAATGGCCGCAAACTACCATAGATGACATCCCAATTCGATGACCTCGGCACTCAAATGCGGTAGGTTCATAAGGAGCAACGCAGCTTGAAGAAGAGGTTGCTCAACTTCTATCGGAGGAACAATTTTGAAGCCCCTTCGCCAACACCTTTGCCACCACCATTGGAATAAGCTTTTCTTTTCCCTTAACCTTTTAATTTTTTTGTTATTTTGTGTGTGTGAATGCAATTTCCTTCATGTGTATTTGATTTCATATCAATTGTTAGCATGTTATATCTTATATTTAGTTTCAATTTCCTTAATTGTGTTTTGACTTCAGTATCTTCTATTTGTTCTCATACCAGTCGTTGTTTTAATTTCTTTTGTTTGTTTTATTTTCATTTTCTTTTGTATGGTTTGATGTCATTTCCCTTTATTTGGTTCTTGCCTTGTCATATTGAGGACAATGTGAAATTTTAAGTGTGGGGAGGTGACATTGACTTGCTCAATTGCATTGTTTGCATTTTATTAAATAGGGTGCATATTTAGGCATATTGTATGTGTTTTGTGTTAGCAATGGAACCATATTTAAATCACTCTGATAAATATTGCTATGAAAATTCTGTCATGTAGTTGGAATTAGATTGAATGCATGCTTGAACTTAAATTAGGCCCTTTAAGTAGAAAGTGAACCATATAGAGTGATGAAACATAGTTGATTGCATAAACTTGGTCACAATTTGTCATATGAACGATGAGATAGTGTAGAGATGCATAATGAGTTTTCAATTGAGCCAAAGTGAGGATTGGGCTATATGACTCCATTTATAGTCATTTCATTTCTTTGTCAAGGGTTACTTCCTTAGGTTAATACTTTCAGAATTTGCTTTGAATCAGTTTGAGTCTACTGGATGCATGCTTAATAGAGATGATCTAGGCCCTTTTTTATGTTAACCCTTAGTTTAAACGACCTACTCGTGATTATCCCTTGCTACCCCCATTGAGCCTTAACCTTTTGTGTCTTAAAAACACCCGAAATTTTAAAAAAGTTAAACCTCATTATCTAATCATTTCACAAGCTTAGTAGAGTATTAATTAAAATATTAGTTGGGATTGTGTGAAATTTTTACCGAGACAAATTGAGTATATTTCCACCTGTGGACTATAGTAGATATGGTGCTAGTTTTGATCCATAGTTCTTTTATGTATGAAGAAAAAGAAAGAAAAATAAAAAAAGAGAAAAAGGAAGAACAAGTGAATAGCATCAATAAGTGCAAAATATCAGTTATTTTTGTATGTCTCGTAGTTATGTTTAGTTATCCCATTTTTTATCCACTTTATACTTTACTTATGCTTGTGCTTAACCCTTTTTCATTTCTTTTGACCCGCCTTAACCCTTACCACATTACAACCCTAAACAAGTCCTTTTGATCTATTTATGCATGCAATCATTGTAGAGGAGAATTGGTGTATTAACAAGCCTATGGTAGTGTAATTTCCTATAGGAAGTTTGAGTGAAACACTAACCCTTAAACACTTGAGCGAAATGAGTGAAAACCTTGAGGAAGATTCATTGGTGCATCTTTACTTATCTTTGAGTGATTGTGCCAATTGTGAGTTTGCTTGTGCACACCCATGAAAAAAGTAGTCATGATATATGCATTAACTTGATATTTGAGTTGTCTTGAATTTGAGGGAATGTGTGTTTTGATTTTTGCAAAAAATGAAGTGGTTAAATTGATTGGCTGTATTTATTTTGCTTGAGGACAAGCAAAGATTCAAGTGTGGGGATGTTGATAGGTGCGCATTAGAATATGTTTTTATAGGTAATTGGCTTGTGTTTTCGAGCATAATTGTTGTTTATTGTTTTATTTTAGGATTCATTTTGTATGTTTTCATTAAGTTTAATTTCCATTGTATTCTTGTGTGTTGGACGTTAATTGAGGGTAAGAATTGCTTACTTTTGTGTAGGAAAGGAGAGGAAGCAAGTTGGAGGATGAACAAGATAGCATAGAAGAGAAGACAAGAGGATCACATCAGGGACCAATTCCCACGTTCGTGGGAATTAGGCAAATTCCCATGGACGTAGGAAATCAAGACAGAATGTTTCTGCCTGTAATTCCCACGGATGTGGGAATTGTAATATGAGGCAATCTGCGAGGCTTCATTAAACTTAGGATTTTTAGACTATAAAAAGAATATGAAGCTTCCATCTTAAGGGGGGATGACACCTACCTGTAGAAAGACCATTTTTGGGTGAAGAACACATGTTTGGAGGATCAAGGAAGGATTGAGAACAAGGATCATCATCAAGATTAGGCAAAATAGTACATCAACACCAAAATTCCAAATTTTGGTAAAGAAGAGAAGGAGTTTTCTTATTCACTTTCTATCATTTTAATCTCTTCCTTTCTTTGAAAAGATGGATTATTTGAATGTTGATAGTGTTATGGAGACTATATTAGGCTAATTTCATATTAGGGATTGTTTTTTCATTATTTTGTCAAAACTCATGTTTTATTGAATTGAATAAAGTGTCTTTGATAATTGTTGTTCTTAATTGTCATCTTGCAACAAATCGAGAGAGTGAGTGAGATGAAAATCGTGTAGGATTGTACAACGAGAGTTGATAACCTATAAACTAGCAATTATTATGTCAATTGAATAATTAGAAGAGAGATCTTAATTAGTTAATTGATCGTCCATAGGATAGTGTAATAACTAGTTGAATCGGTAGAGTTAATGGGTAGGTTAAGAGATCGTTCAATCGATTCCTGTAAATTCAATTAGGGGCAAATAGTTACACCTTAAGAGAGGGTAATTATTACATTCGGAAATTTAGGATGAGACACAATTCAATCAATGAAACATGAGGGAGACAGAATAAGGAAAAAGTATTCTCTAGCATTTAGATCCTTAAATTCAGATTTTTAGCAATTGCGGTATTGTCCATTATTTTCATTAGACTTTTAATTTTAATTTAATTTTCTAGATTAATTGCATTAAACAATTTTATTTCTTAAACAAAGTCGTTTCTAAATTAAGTGGTGTCTGGGCATCAATCCCTATGGGATCGATATCCGCTCTTTCTAACTACATGTCACAACCCGTTCACTTGCAATTTTTGAACGCAAAATATGCAGATAGGTTTTACAATCCATCAACAGTCATGCTAAGTCCAAAGGTGCACGAAGGCACTTAACTTCTACTAGAAGGTTGAAAAGTTATATATAAATCTATGAGGTTTATTATATGATGGCTCTTATTATTACTAACTAAGGTCATTGAGCAATATGATTGTATCATGAATGTGCTTGGATTGACCATACATAAAAATGACTTAGAATGGCTAAACCAAAGTTTGATCAAGGTTCTTATCTCTAAGAGATGATAATATGATGACATATGGTAAGACCATGGAATATATGGCTAAGAAAGTGGGGGCAGTTCTTTAAGTAGTGAGGAAGTGGGTTAGATGATATGGTAATTGATTTAGTGAAGTTAGTGGCCTAAAATGAATAACTTCTTACTAGTTTGATAGAGTTAGTAAAGAAAGTTGATATTTTAGCATACTTGGTTCTTGAGTTTCTATAAACCTATATAAAGGCATCTTTATAAGTTCATTTAGAGGTGCCAATTTTTATACATTAAATTATCTATAAGAGAGTAGAGAGATTTGCAGGAAATTTCTTATTATGAGCTTCGAGTCAGAAATTCTTGGGCATTTTTATTATAAAGTACTATAAGGAGGAAGTTACTTGAGTAAGGTATTGATTATTATGAATAGTTCATAAAAGGTTGGCTTTTGCCATATAAATCTCTTATCTATTCCATTTGATTGATCTATCTGCTAAATACTTGCATATTATGAGTGGAAGTGAAAAACTTAAACATAAGTAGCTTGAGGTATTAAAAAATAAACGAACTTATTGGCCAAAAATTACAAAGGAAGGCTTAGTTGGGCTTTAAAACTTAATTTGGCTGATATATGAGGACTTCAACAACTTCTTCTAATTTTAATATACTTAATAAAGTCTCTGTGATGACTAATATTAGAGACAGTTGGTGAACAACTGATGCCAAAGCTCCAAAGAGGATAACTAGTATCAGAGCCTCATCGATGAATAATAGTTAATGGAAGCAATCTTTTGGGAAAAGTTACTAAAATATAGGTAATTACTAGTCCTCTATCACCAATGAAGGAGGTTGTGGTTCCTTTTTTATAACATTTTGAAGCCTTGGTGATGAAGCTTTAAGAAATGAAGAGAGTGCTTGAGGAACAAAGCTTACAAAGAGATGAGCTACAATTTGTTAATGCTCAAAGTGTCATATCTAGGTATTCAACAAGAGTTTGATTAGAGAGCACTTTGGTAAGGTGTGAGAGCCAGAATTTTTGATGGAAAACGAGTGCTAAAGAGATAAAATTTTCTCATAGGTTATAGAGTAATACTTTGCAATGATAAAAGTGTTTGATTCGAAAAAAGTGTTAATCACAATGACGTGTAGTGAATGATGCAAAGCTATGGTAGATTATGCAGATCTCTAATGACTTTACTATAGGTAGACCTTTTATTAACACTTGAGAGAAAATGAAGATACAGCTAATGCACTAGTTCCTCCCTAACAATACTTTATAATTCATAAGAGAAGCTTTAAAATGATAAAAATAAGATATCTCAATGCAATAGTATGTGAGGAAATTCACATATTTGATATTAGATGTGCACAACAAGTTAGAGACAAAGACAAGTTAGTTAACTTCATAAACGACTTGCAAGGTTAAGCACAAGTTAAGCTTAAAAGTAAAAATATGAAAGACCTTTCGAGTGTAATTGTGGCTACAAATACCTTAGAGGATCTCCAAATGCCACCAACTATTTGAACTTGAAAGAGGACAAGACTAATGGAAAAAATTAGAATGGCTTGGAGAAAGGCTAGGAGATGGTATGTAAAACTTCTTACTGTAAGTTAAAGAAATAATTAAAATGAAATATTGCTTATTTCATTTGTGAAGGGCCATTCTCAAGAATGCCTAAAATGGAAGGTGGGTAAGGAGCAAGTGAATTCTATGGTCTTAAAGGATTAAGGAAAGGGAGGTGAGGATTTGACGAAAAAAGTATAACCTAATAATTGTGTTATGTTAGGTGTAATGGGCCTTGTGAATGAACGTCTAAGTAAATAAACCAAATTAGAGGGAAAATAATACGTAGGTGATATATTGATAGAAACAAAGACTAAATCTTGTCTATAATCCTTTGCTAAGGATTTTTCAATAGGATCACTAGTGGAGGAGTGTCTTCGATTAGGGCTTCCTACTAAGGGTGGTTTGTTAGACATTTAACCCCAAGTTATAGAATCATATAAGTGTTGGTATGTCTTGGCTAATACTTAGCACTTGGGTTAACATGGAAATGACATATTAATGATAGAATAAGGTAAATACCTATATGTACACGAGCAAAATGAACATTATTAATAGGAGTAGGTGAGCATTGACTTGCATTAATGTACATTAGTAGAAATCTTTGACGAGAGGCAAGATTTAGATGGGAGACCTAAAAGAGGATGGTGTAATATTGTTATACTAAATTTGTGGATAAATGAAGGAAATTAACTTCAAATAAGATATTGAAAGGTATGTAAATCATCAAGGTTTATTATATGATGGCTCAAACTAGTACTAACTTATTCATGAAGCAATATGAATGCACTATGAATATGCTTGGATGGACCATATACAAGAATGACCTAATATGACGAAATCAAAAACTCATTAAGGAACTTATATTTAAGAGGTGACAATATGACGACACATAGAAAGAACATAGGCGTAGTGGTTAAGAAAATGGAAGCATTACCTTACAAAGTGGGAGCACTTCTTCAAATAGTAAGAAAGTGGGTAGAATAAAGTGGCAAAGGATTGACATCTTCCAAACATTTTTTCCATATGGAAAAAAGAAGTCAGTAGCTTGAAGTGGATAACTTCTTACTAACTTGGTAGATTTAGTAGAAAAATTAGATAGTTTAATTTACTTGATCCTTAAGTTCTTGTAAGCATATATAAAGGTATACTTGGAAGTTGTTGAGTGTAATTTATGTAAAACAATCTACTCATTTTACGCTGAAAAACTGCAAGTGTACGGGTCGTGACTTGTAGTTAGAAAGTGGATGTCGATTCTACAGGAATTGATGCCCAGACACCACTTAATTTAGATCAAGCTTTGTTTAAGAAACGAAATTGCTTAATGGAAATAATCTAAAAAATTAAATTAAAATTGAAAGACTAATAATGAATAATGAATAATACCAAAATGCAGAAAATTAGAATTCAAGAATCTAATTACAAGAGATCACTTTCTCCCTATTTTGTCTGTCTCTTATTTTATTAATCGAATTATATCTCATCTAAGATTTTTGAATGTATTAACTACCCTCTCTCAAGGTGTAATTAATTGTCCCTAATCAAATTTAATGAAGTTAATTGAACGATCTCTGAACCTACCTAATCACTCCACCAATTTAGCTAGTTATTAAACTATCTTATGGGTGATCAATTGAATTAGCCAAGATCTTTCTTCTAACTAATCAATTAATGTGATGATTGCAAGTCTATATGTTGCCAACTATTAGACCTTGTTTCTAGAGTCTAACTCGTTCTCTGATACCAAACCTGTTGGACCCCATTTTCGGAGTCAAACTCGAGAGTCATGAAACATAAGTGCAGCACTCTGTTGGGTTCTTATAACATCCCAATATTCATAATTATGATCATATCCTCAAACGTCCCCCTAACATACCACTCAATTTATCTTTTATTTTCATAACAAACTCAGTACATTTCAAGATCCATTCAAGCCTAAATGTATCATAGATAAACAATGATAAGCCCACAACTTATCAAATGTACATGATTCGGGACAAAAAACATAACATTCACTAGTGATGTTGGATTAAGACAATTCAAGTATGGTTTCGAAGAGGACTTTGAGTTCTAAAACTTCTATGAAGACCTCGAAGAGAGATTTTTCCATCTAGAGGGTCAAAATTTTCACATTTTCATAACTATCCCGAGAATGTCCGCTTAGTGGACATATATCCCTCCAAATGGATATGAACTGAGTTGAAATGCTGGAATACTCGAGAAGGTCCGCCTAGCGGACATCAAGTCCGCCTAACGGACATTTACAGGTCAAGTTCCATATTTCTAACTCCTACAAGTTAGCTATGACCCCTCTTATGCATATTTATCAATCCTAACTTATTTTCCTCATCACTTTCACCTCCATTTCATCTCTAACTTATCACACTAATTCTTCCCATTTCAAAACACCATAGAACTCATTTTCTGTTAACTCAAGTAAAGAAAAAGTCTATTAAAATGTCCAACATTCACCCTGTGTAGCATCACTAACTTGTAAAGAGTATAACTCTCAACTCCGATATTCAAAAATTTCATACTTTATATCGTTGGAAAGATAGAAAGATAAGCTATAACTTTCATGAAGACTACTATAGCTAATTCTACCTAAATCGATATAGTTTTTCCTTTGAGTTCAGAACATGATTTTGACTCCTATGAAAGCTTGCAAAATGCAATATCTCTTCATAGCTATTCAACTACTAAGTACTTTTGTTAAAGTCTTTAATCTCACCTCAAAATATTAATCCCATACGACCTTTCCAATCTTTGGCATGCTATTCTAAAACAAACGACAATTTTTTAATCTTAACGGCGAAGAATATGCATATACCCATTCCACTTCCATAACCATCATACTCAACCTGTAAAATAACATCATCATACACATCAGCAAATCCTCAAATTCTCATCGCTAAGCAAGGTAAATATTGGAACAAGCTTTACTTACATGTCAACATACACATCACCATCTTAAAACAAAAAAGCCAAGGATGATCACGTTTGATATGCCTATAAAGCTATCCAAAATGTTCACTAACTTAGTACAAAAGTCTCTAACTATCTTGGAGTTTTCGATGCCTTGCAAGGATTGCTAATCGTCTCGTTCTACACTTAAGAAGTGGGAAACAGGATGGGTTGAGCTACACGGCTCAGTGGCTAATGCATTTATAGCCATCAGTAATCGACCACAATTCATGCATATGCACATGTATAGCTAGCAATTCAAGCATTAATCAATTTAGCACAAAACTCATAACACAATACATAGATTTTAACCATTAAACACAACACTAAAATGCATCATACTTGACAATTCAAAGATGCAATGCACAAACAAATAGCTTGAGAGTTTCGTGGAACGAAACGAATAAACCAAAGTTTACACCGTAAGTAAAACGAGTCCGATTTCTCAGGATCTTGTGGCATCAAGCGGGCAGCTGGGAGAAGGCTATAGGTCAACGTGCATGTGACTAACGAAACGAGTTCCTCTCTTGCCCAATCACAAACAAATTTTATGCCCAATACAGTCAATCACAAATCCATAATCTTATGCTTCTTTTACTTTTTCTTCTTTCCTTTTTATACAAATATCACAAACTTTTTCAAGACATAACATAATCATAATTCATCATGCATTTTCAAACATTCACAATGATTTCAATTTCAAGCAATTCAAATGCAATCAAATCAACATACACACACATAGGCAAGAATTTGCCCAATTACACAATAACTACGAATATATTACCCACCTAAATCCTTTGCAAAAATCTAACTCAAGGTTGTCTTTCCTCTTGCTCTTGGGTAAGATTCTCTTGGTTTCCTAAAACAACCAAGGTTCTATTCAACAACATTCTAATAAAATTCATAAACTTCAATAATAAAAAATACAATAAACACAAATTAAGCTCAAACCTAACCTACCCATAGTCCATCAAATGGGTTCCTTCTTCCTCTTGTTCCAACACAACACCCACTCTCTCTCTAATCCCTTCATTCTCAACACAACCCATTTCTCTACTTCTTTTTCTACCCAAACATGAAGAAATGATGAAGAAGATTACCTTAGCTTAGCCAAATCCTCTTTCTTCTTCTTCTTTCCACGTTTTCTTTCTTCTTCCCTAGCTTCTACATTTTTTCTTCTTTTCTTCTTCTTTCCCACGTTTTTCTCTCTTCTTTCTCTCTTCTCACGATTTTCTTCTTCTTTGTCCTATTCAAGACTACATTTTTTTCTTGTCTTCCCATTTTGCCCTTCCTTTAACTTGTCCTTCCTATTTTACCCCTTCTTTTGTCTTTATCTACTAACTCCTTAAGCTAACTTAATTCTAACATTCCCATAATAATTCTAACTTAATTTTAATCTTTCCATCTAATTCTAATCTCTATTTATGCTTACTAAATTTAATGACCCAATTCTAAGATAAATAAAAAAACAAACAAATCGTAATTAAATAATTTAACAAATAAATCAATAATAATTGAAAAAAATTTTGGGGTGCAACACCAACTTTTGTTGTACAATCCTACACAAATAACCTTACTCACTCTCTCGATTTATTGCAAGATAGAAATAAAATCAACAATCATCA
>JAOQML010051580.1:0-10292 GCA_027568935.1 Erythroxylum urbanii
AAAAATTAAAATAAATTTAATAAATATTCCCAATAAAAATTACCCCTTGGAAATAATTATCATAAATTGGAAAAACACTTTTTCAATTTTATTAGGATTATAAACTAATTTAATGTCTATTAAATTAATTTAATTGAAATTAAGGCTTTAAAAAACATAAAAAAATTAAATACAAATAAGGGGAAGATGCGTCAAAATGTAGCCTGGGAGCATGTACACTGCACACACCATTACGTCTTCTCCCAGACGCACTTCCTAGGCGATAAGATTCTAGGGTTTTCATCGCCCACCAACGCCATGTCTTCTCCCTGTTTCTCGCCATCGCCTACGTCCTCCCTCAATGCCGCCTTGTTCCACCTCGTCATCTACTCCAGTCAAGAGCATTAACTGCCCTCTTCACCGGTGTCAATTCGAATCACCACAGGTTTACGTTCACTGCCACTGCTGGTGAGTTTCCGAAGCTCACCTAGCTAGTAGCGCATATGCAAAAAGAATAATAACACAAGAACAGTAAACACATAAATTACACAGGCATTGAACATAAAGAGAATTCAAATTTTCAAATGTAGAAGTATCAATGTGAGCCAATCCAAAAGCATAAACAAGGAACATGAACGTATAAACCAGGTCACACATAATCCAAATTTTCAAATTAAACATAGAGACAATTTTAAAAGGCAGAACATACGCAGAGGCATACAGAAAACAATTTTCCGGAAGGCGGAATAAGAGGCACATTCTTGACAGCCCATCTCTGTCTCAGTAGAGTCTTTTAGTGGCATGTTTCAGTCTTCTTCCCCATTACTTAGAAAGAGTGAGCTACTGGTTCAGGTACAAGATACTATCATTACTGCCCAGACAATTAGACATCCAACCTGTAATCGCAACAACCCAATTGCAAGAGCGGAGCACTACCAACTGAGCTATATCCCCCCGAGCCAAGTGGAGCATGCATGAAGGAGTTAGATACTCTTCTATTCTTTTCTTTGGCACAGCTGGGCCATCCTAGACTTGAACTAGAAACCTCACCCGTTAAGTAAATCATCGCACCTACGGTCCATCCAATTGGGCAAGAATCAAGTGGGCTTGTTCCCCCCTTCTTCCTTACCATGACAAGTCTTTTTGAAATAACTCCAATGAGAAGAAAAAAAGAAGGGCCAGAGGTGATATTCGCGGATAAAAAGTTTCCATAACAGATAAAAGGATGTGGTAAACATTTTTAATTTTGAACAAATTCAAGTTTTTTAAAACATCAAAGCCTTAATTTCTATCAAATTAATAACAATCAAGCACCTAATTCAAGTTAAACAATTAAAGGTGGTTTTGATATCACAGTTGGAAACCAACTGTGATCAAATTACAAGCCCAGAAAACATAAAAGTTTTATGGTCTTCAATCGGGTCCTGATAATTGAATACCTAAAATAATAACACGAATCATAAAATAAAAAATTGTACCTAATTCTTTTTTCCTGTTCAAATCCATTAATAAGCTTTTCATAAATCAACCATGAGTTGTTCACTTGTCCAGCTTCTAATGCTATCTACAGAGCAAATGTATCATCTCCAGATGTCGGGGAAATCATTGTAATTGGTGTTGATTAAGGAAAAGCATAGCAAATGGTCAGAGCAAATAGCGACAAAAAAATATATTATATTGCCAATAATTGCCTTTTTTATGATTATTCAAGTAATCGTCGTGCAAGGGACGTAGAAACATATATTGAGCGATGATACCTGGATACCCTCACAAAATGTGTTCTTAATGCGACGATTTATTTAGTTCGTCGTTAATTTTTTGCGACAATATTCTAAAACATCGTAAATGTGCCATATATGGCGACCATTTTGTTAGATTCGTCATAATTGTGATAGCATTTTGCGACGATTATAATTGTCGTCGCAAAATGTATTTGTTAAATATTTTTCATACATTCTAATGTAAACTTTGATGAATTTTTGTATGTGATAGAATTGTTAAAATTAATAATATTTTGGAAAATAGTTTGTTAATGCTAAGTGTGCTTAATAATCATAGTTAAGGGTAATTATAATTGACATTTTTGTAATCTTAGTGAAGATGTAACACCCTACTACCATAAATTACATATCAGAACACCCAGTGGATATTCTAGTATATAATCTATAATAATGGCATGTTAGAGCAAACGCATATCCAACTTAATCATGGCATCAACTATTATACATAAAAATCACCAAATTTTAAAGCCAAACTGCATTCTTCATTGCATTTCTTAAAAACCAAACTGACATTGTAGCTTTACAAAACCATCCGAATATGTACAATATCAAACCCTATACATAACACACTGCTTGAAAGAGAATTTTTAATCACATTAAAAATCACTTATACTCGGAAAATGTCAATAAATGCTTGTATAATCATTTAATATGCAAAATCAATATTCTCATGTATGTTTATGCCACATCATGCATAAGCATGAATTATACTTTCTACTTTCTCATTAACCTCTTATAAACACTATTTTAACCTTATCCTAAATAACAGGATGTTACAGAAGATTTTTTTTTGTTAAGTTGTTTTCAATGTTAAAAACATATTGTTGAAAAACACATAGCAGGTTATATAAAATATGAAAATTTAACATATTTTGGAACATAAAAATATTTGTGAACCAAAATTTTAAATTTGAACAATGCTAAAAATATCATAATTTTAAGTTAACAACTAGTCTTAATCATTAATATTTAGTAATAGTAAAATAATAATATATCAAAATTTTGGAAATGGTAGCAATATAATATATTGATATATAGTAAGTAGTACAAACTTTTAAGTAGATTTTTAACAATTCCTACAGACATAGAATAACAACAATAACAATGACAATAGTACGTAGCCTTACCCCAACTAGTAAAGAGGTTGTTTGAAAAATTCTTACAGATAAAACAATAATTTAAGTTTAAAGCTGAGTCCTATTGATTGCATCGATAAATAACAATGATATAATTATTTTTTTTGATTCCAAGTGACATACGAGTCGATAAAGAAAAATGAGTTCCCTATGTTTGGATTCCCAAGAAGGATCCTTGCACGTTCGAAGGCACCAATTGAAAGAGTGAAATATCTTCCCTCAATTGTATGGTTGTTGACACCCTCTTCCAACAACTTTTTCATTATAACTAAACTTCTAGAGGATATAGTGAACGACTCCCCAGATTTAGTATGGAAGATAACTTGTTCAGATGAACTGCCAGTATGATGCATTTCACCTTAAACACAATCAGTCTAGAACTTAGATTGCTAGTTTAGTGAAACCGTATAACGAACCCAAATTGGAATACATGCATAACTTAATGACTAGACCAATTCATTGGAATCGATAAATTTTCCAAAACAACCAATTTTTATAATCCTTTATGAACCATTGTGACATCGCCCCCGCCTCTATTTCCATCTATGTTCTCTTGAAGATTCAAGGAAGCTTAACCCAAGATATAGTATATACAAACAAATGTTCATATATATAATAGGTTCATAACAGGAAATGAGATCTAGCCAATAAGGAAAGTGAGGTAGTTTGGATGATACTAAAAACCTTTAAGAAGAAGATCGGCTATGGAAGACAAATGGTTATTATTGTATGAACAGGGGATTTATTCTAGATTGTTTTTTTACTTCATTAGGGACAATTTGACCACATTTCTCCCAACAAAATGAATTTCCACCATCAAAAACTAGTCGCCACATTGACATTCCTCGATGAATTATGTTAAGACATATTCTGCAAAAGTGAATTTAGAATAAAATTCATTATGGTCAATGAAATTTTCAATGATAAGTTAAAGTGCCATAGTTTAGTAGTTATACATCTTCAATTTGTGTAAAGAGATGAAGGTTACCCTAACTAAAATAAAAGTAATCCATTTACCCTTATATCATAGCTAAATTTTAGAATTTAAAGTAGATTACATATAACCTTATTGTTGATGTAAATAAATATAGTATTATCTATATAAGATTATGTTATTATTATTATGAAAAAAGGTAAATACTCTTTAAGACCTTTCATCAAATTGTTAGCAAGCTTTCCTGAAAGAACCATTAAAGGTTGTAAAAAAAAGTTAACTCATTTACAACCAATAAAGGAAAAAAATAAATCATCTTGGAAAGACAAAACAAAAACAAACACAATCCATACACCATATGTAGAAAAAAAAAGAACTCACAATAAACAACTAAATGTTTATTGAAAACAAAGCACAAAAAGGGGGGTATGCAAAGTGAAAGTACTACAGTTTAGTACTTATACATCTTCAACTAGTCACAATGAAGCATAGCAGTGGCAATTTACGCAGACAATCAAAACCACATGATAACAAATAAAGGGACAAAGAAGACATGAAAAGCACATCACAACAACCCAGAGATTGAAAGGAGAACAGAAAACTGACAATATATAAGGTGGACAACTTCCTTGGACGGACGGTCAATCGAAGACGACCACAACAGAAGAAAAATATTCACTACGCATAGGGCTTCTTCAACAATTGCCAAAACCAGAGGGAGAATGGATGAAAATGATGAATAGTGAAAGACAAAGTTGGCTTTATCTTTTCCTTCAATTTTATGATAATAACCTAGTAAGGAACGACGTCATTTGCTATACAATAAAACAACATTTATTGTACAAATAATGACATCGTTTGTTGGACGGTGAATGAAGATGAATGTTGGCGATGAACACAAAAGTGACATCGTTTGTAGTTAACGTAAGTCAAACGACGTCAAACGATGTCGTTTTTCATTTGTAATGAAAAATACAACGTCGTTTTTAATAAATTCAAAAGAAATATACCATTTAGTGATATATAAATCTATATTTATTATATTGATAAGTGTAAATTGCATCGTATTTTAGGGTATAGTTTGATATGTGTTTAGTCGTTAATTCGATCATTTAGTATGTGTTTAGCTTAGAATTGTGTTAGTTTGTTAATTATTTGTGTTTTAAGTGTTTTATCGGTTAGTACAAGCTTTTGAGCTTAAATATTATATTTTTGAGGTACCTTGATGTGTTTGTTACTGTTTTAAGGTCAGTATTGAAGAACTAAGGAGTTTGGAAGACGTTCAAGTCTAAACAATGACCTATCATGACCTGAAAAAAGGCTCAGATGTGGGCCACGATTATGGCCTGCATTGGACAAACACATAGACGCTCATAAACTTTATGTTTCGAGGGAATTTTTAGACCTTTCGGATCTTGAAAAACCTAGGGTTACCCAAAACATAAAAGAATATAAAATGAACATAAAGAGGTAGAGAAAGGGAGCTTTTGCATCAACCACCATGAGAAACCCTAGAGATAGATCATCGAGAGACAAAGGAAGAGAAGAAGGAAGAAAGAAGAAGAGAAGAAGTTGACTCGAAGTACTTCCTAAATTTGGAGGTTTCTAGTCATCGCTGCCTCCCATCATCCATTTAGATTGTATTTCCTATTATTTTAGTTTTATTATTGTATAGAATTGGATTGAACAGTTGATGATAGGATCTAGAATATCAAGGATGTTCAAAACTCACCTTCAGAATTTTATTCTTAATTAATGAGAATCTGATTGTTTATGTATTTATTGGATATTTTTGTGGATTGATTATGTGATTGTATAATTCGATAATAAACTGAAAGGGTGAATCGAATGAAAAATGATTAAATTTTACTAACGAGAGTTAGGTGATTTAATAGAAACTAGAATTGAATCAGATCAAGAATTTACGCAAAGAGAGATCTTACATAGGTTTCTGATAGTTTATTAGAGAACTTCAGAACTAATTAGGGTTTTGGATAAGTTGTGAATTAAGAGATTGCGACCTCTATAATCTGATTAGGGTTTATAGTTTAGGGTTAATGGTTATAACTTGAGAGATAGTAATCAACCTTAGGATAGTTTAGAGCCAACAATCCAATAATTCATAATCAATTAGGTTAACATTAAGGATAGGTAAAATTTCCTTTCTCTTCGTTGGTAATTTCTTTCGGTTGATTCTTAGTTGTGTTGAAAATACTTAGTAATTAGTATTTTCGTGTTTAATTCTTAATTTGATTGATTGAATTAAATTATCGTATTAGTTTTGTTGCATCTTAAATTTTTGTTATTTCTTTTGGCCTTAGATTTTAGGATTAGATTAGTTCCCTCGTTGTGAGATCGACACCTTTGGTACTACGCTAACGAACCATGCGATTGTTGATTATCGAGGGATAATATTTAAAACTTACACACAACCAAACTCCAATCAAGTTTTTGGCATTATTGCCGGGGAGGCATAGATTAGTTTAATTCTTGTGGTCTAAGGTTTTTTTTCATCTTCTTTTGTTAAAAAAAGAGAGAAGTTGGGCATAAAGTAGACGACACATCAACTTGGATATCACTAGAAAACAATGGGAAATCTCAAGAATTGAACACTAAAAAGAGATGGAAAGAACAATGGTGGAGGAAATATATTATGGAGAGCGATGGACCTTTATGGAAGTTATGAGGCCATAGCTCAATGCCCATCGTCAAGGGATTACACGACCATTGGTGCAAGAGAATACGTTTGAGATCAAACCATCACTGTTAAATATGTTGCGAACCAATGTGAAATTCTTGGGTTAGCCAATGAGGATCCTAATGTTCATTTAGCTAATTTCTTAGAAATTTGCGACACCTTCCGATCTATGGGGATGTTGGAGGATGCTGTTAGGACGGGGCTCTTTCCATTTACACTTAGGGATTGAGCCAAGGCCTGGTTGAATTCTCTCCACCCATCCAACATCACAACTTAGGAGTAGTTGGTGGGAGTTTTTCTAGATGAGTATTTTCCTCCAAAAAGACAACAAGACTAATAAAAAAATTATCAATTTCCAGAAAAATGATGTGAAGTCTTTATATGAAGCATGGGAGTGATATAAGGAGTTGCAAAGGAGTTATCCTCATCATAACCTACCCAATGAGTTCCTATTGCAAACCTTCTACACTGGAGTTAATCCACCCATAAGGAGCACCATAGATGCAGCTATTGGAGGATCATTTATGAGAAAAATAGTTGAAGCAGCACACGATCTATTAGAAGACATGGCATACACTAGTTATCTTTAGACATCAGAATGAAGTAGACAGTAGCCAACATTTTGGGACCCAGGAGGAATGATTGTCGCAAATTCAATGACAACATTGCAGGTTGAGATAGACAACCTAACCATATAATTGAATAGCCTGAAATTCACCTCTTCCTCTCCAATCACAGCAATGCAGTATGAATATGAGTCATATAGACAAGAGAGCTATATTGCAACTCATTGTTTCTTAGGGGAAAACAAAAATATGGAGCAATTCAACTTTAATGGAGCACAAGTTAGTCAAGGAGATAGCAGTCCTTATTTTAGCACAGACCAGTCAATGTGGCATAACCACCTAAAATTTCATTGGTCTAACAATGCTAAGATTGAGTTTAGAAATCAAAGGTTACATGGGTATCAATAGGATAAATACAATGACTAGAATTCCAAACTAGACAAGATCATGGATAAGCTCATAAGTATGGATGAGGCCCATAAGAGTTTAAAAGAGCAAATTAACCAAGTAACAAGGACTTACGCCTCTTCTATTCTCATCATGGAGGTTCAAGTGGAACAGTTTGCCAATGTGTTATCTACAAAACATGTGGGAAGTCTTTCGAGCAACACGGAAGTATATCCAAGAGAGCAAGTTAAGGCTATCACACTTAGGAGTGAGAAAGAGTTAAGAGAACTAACAGATAGACCAGCTGAAACTCACTCTGTAAAAGACCAAGAGAAGTAGAAAAAGGATGGAGAAAAGAATGAGGACCCTCCCTATGTTCCTCCTCTACCTTACCCACCAAGAATACCATTCATAAGAGTTGATGATGTGGAATCTTCAAAGGAGCATGAGGAAGAAGAACAGATAAGAACAGATAACAACAGACATCGAGTTTGAAGAAGTTATGAAAGTTTCTATTTGTGAAGCAAAAGAAGAAGAAGAAAAAGGAGTGACTAAGGAAGAACAAGAGTAGCTCAGCCTTTTACCAAACAAACTGCTATACTTAATAGAAGATTCAAGGAGTTTAGTTATTCCCTATTTTATTGAAAATTTGTTAGTGAAAAGGATATTACTGAAATTAATTGGTTTTTCTCAACTTTATCAATATTGTCCTTCTGATCATTTTACAATTTGTAGCTTACTCACTGGCTACAAAATTGATGTTGAACAAAAAGGGTGGAAGCAAGCCGCCTATAATTGATCCCGGCTGAGTTCCAATGATACAAGGTCAAGCTAATGACTATAAATTCGCATGTTTATGGTAGATTTAAATTGTTATGCAATTAAAGTTATTTCATTTCCATAAATAAATATCAATGATTCAGAATGCATTTCCCTACTAATTCTCTTACTCTCTCTGACTCAATTATAAGATAGGAAAGCCAGTTCGGCATCAAGCATATTTGGTCTCCGCCTATGACACATCACTACCTCAATCACTATGATGGTTTCATATTCTAATCCTTTTCTTTTCATTTTTGTTAGTATTTTGTTCTTTTGCCTTCTGCATATTATTTCATTCCCCTTTTTGTGCTTGTATGTATACTTCTCACATTAAGGACAATCTATTGTTCAAGTGTGGGGAGGGTTGAGTGTTTTGCTTTAAATGTGAATTTTGCATATTGTTATGTTAGTGTGTTTAGGTTACATATTGTGAATTATATGAATGTATCGATGGCTTATATAGATTGAAATCAATTTAATTTTGAACATAATCTATTAGGTTATGAAGAGTCATGAGCTCGAGAAATTAGTGATCTGAATTCCTTGGCTAAAATATGCAAGTTAATTAGGATTCAGTCACTACAAGAATTAAGAAATTTAGTGACAATTTTTGTGTGACTAACTATCATTTCTTCACAGATATGAGGTTTTTGTGACAAAAAATTGATTGACACTACTGTTTGGATTAATTGTGATGATTTATTTGTTTGTCATTAATATAATGGTAACTGTGACAATTTAATATCTTTCACAATTAAATTGTCACTATTAATATATTAATAGTATCAAAATTCCTTTTATCACTATGTTCTGTCACTAAAAGCATATGCAATTTGGTGTCAAAGTAATTTTGGCTGGAATAAATTGTAATTGTGATAAAACATATGTTGGTCACTAATATTTTTCTCTTGTTATGACAAAACAGTTTACCGTCACACGATATTTTACATTTTGTGAAGAAAAATTTTGTCAATAAAAATTCGATTAGTTAGTGACTACTTAATATTGTCACAAAAATGAAACTATCATTGTGATCACTATTATTCGTAATTTTTGTGACAACAAATTTTGTTATCACTTAATCATCAACTTTTTGTTACAAAGGTTATTGTCAATGTTAACATAACAAATTGATGATAACTACTTATTGTTATAATAACATATTCAAATTAACCACTCTAATGATTAATTTTGAAATTATTGTATGAATTTCAGGGGCTAGAAACTAATTAAAAGAGTTAAGACATTTAGTGATAACTTTTTCATAACTAACTATCATTTCGTCACAAATATGAGGTTTTTTTGCAACAAAATAATTGATTGGCACTATTGTTTGTCACTAATATAATGGTAATTGTGACAATTTAGTATCTTTCACAATTGAATTGTCACTATTAATATATTAATAGTATAAAAATTTCTTTTATCACTAAGTTTTGTCACTAAAAGTATATGCAATTTGGCGCCAAAGTAATTTTGTGAGAAGTGAATTGTAATTGTGACAAAACATATGCTGATCACTAATATTTTTCTCTTGCTGTGACGAAATGGTTTACCGTCACACGATATTTTACTTTTTATGACGAAAACTTTTGTGAATAAAAATTTGATTAGTCATTGTCTACTTAATATTGTCACAAAAAAGGAACTATCACTTTGGTCACTACTATTTGTAATTTTTTTGACAGAAAATTTTGTTTTCACTTGATCAATCAACTTTTTGTTACAAAGGTTATTGTTAATATAAATATAATAAATTAATGATAACTATTTCTTGCTATAATAACATATTAAATTAACCACTCTAATGATTAATTTTGTTATTATTGTACAAATTTTAGGGATTGGAAACTAACAGTCATGATTTTTTCTTTAATATTATTATTTGCAAAATTTTAAATATTTTCTTATAAAATATTCAAACTACATATATTGATAATCTAAAAGTAATATTTTACATATCAATAGAAATTTGTTAAACATAACTTT
>JAOQML010051609.1:0-10291 GCA_027568935.1 Erythroxylum urbanii
GATGTGCTTATGTGATTATGAATTGTGATTATTTTGATGTGTTCATTATGTTAATTTCGTGCATGGCTTGATGAGTTAAAAATTTTGGAAACGATATGTGGCATAATTGATAAATGTATTGGGATAAATAATTAAAGAATTTTTGCTTGTTCTTGGTTATTAATGTGTTACCCAAGAGCCGTCGAGCTCACACCCCCTCTTCCCTTCCCGTCCTCACTCACGCTCGTGAGGAGTCGGATGCGCTCTCTTCGAGCTCACGAGAAGGTCACGAGCGTTTAGCCGAGCCTCTCACGGCCGCGAGACACTCGCAGTGCGACGAGGTATAGGTGAAATTTCTGATTTTTCCTTTCGAATTTTTGACCTCTTTTCGCTCTTTTGGCCATAACTTTTTCTTCCGACCTCTAATTGATCTGATTTTTGAAGCGTTGGTTTTCTAAGAAATTTTTCTACCTATCCATACAAATTTATAACTCTTGATATTATTTTTGAAATTTATGGATTAAAACAAAGTGAAAGGATCAGAGGTAAGTGAAATGAGTTTGTTTTTGAGGTTTGACCTGGTGAGAAATTCCTCCTTTGTAGGATGCGCGTCCAGATGTCATATAGGACGTCGAGCACGTGACTCGCCAGGGTGGGGTTCCAACAGGAAGAGACAGAGGAGATAGAAATAATTCAAATGACAATAAAGAGTTAGATTTTCAGCAACAATATCCAAGAAGACATGGTAGAGGTGGATCGTTTCAACAGGATTGTGGTCAAAGATCCAATATACAATGTTACAATTTCAAAAGATTTGGTCATTATGCAACGGAATGTAGATGGAACTCAAATGAAGAAGAAAACGCAAATTGTGTTGAGGTTGAAGAAGATGATGATGAAGCATCTGTCTTTTTATTAACGTGCAATGGTGACAAAGAAAGGAGTGAGGAGTATTGGTATCTCAAC
The DNA here is from genome assembly GCA_027568935.1 of Erythroxylum urbanii. NCBI lineage: Eukaryota > Viridiplantae > Streptophyta > Magnoliopsida > Malpighiales > Erythroxylaceae > Erythroxylum > Erythroxylum urbanii. The sequence goes on from JAOQML010051609.1 coordinate 946, forward strand.
TCAGAAGCCAACAATCATATGACTAGTAATAAAGATTTGTTTTTTAGTCTTGATAAATCTGTTAAAGGCAATGTTTCTTTTGGTGATACAACTAAAGTTCCAATAGAAGGTAAAGGAGAAATTTTGATTAACTTAAAGAATGGAGATCATCAGTTTATATCTCATGTTTATTATGTTCTTGATTTGAAAACAAATATATTGAGTAATGGTTAGCTTTTAGAGAAAAGCTAAGAAATACAGATGAGAAAGAGTGGATTACTCATGCGAAATGGAAAAGGAAGATTGATTGCAAGAGTGCCAATTTTGAAGAACAAGATGTTCATACTGAAGATCAATAAAGATAGTCCCATATGTTTAAAAGCTACTACAAATAATTCGTCATGGTTGTGGCATCTTAGGCTAGGCCACTTGAATTTCGATGGATTGGAGTTATTGTATAAGAGAAGGATGGTACATGGTTTGCCTTTTATAAGTCATCCTGATCGAATTTGTGAAGGTTGTATGTATGGTAAGCAGTCTAGGAGGAGCTTTCTAAAGGAGTCTCTATCTCGAGCTACACAATCACTTGAATTGGTGTATGCTTATATATGTGGTCCTATCGCACCAAGTTCATATGGAAAGAACAGGTAGTTTTTATTGTTTATGAATGATTATACTCGTAAGACTTGGGTTTATTTTTTGAAGGAAAAATTTGAAGCATTTGAAGTGTATAAGAAATTTAAAGCTCGAGTTGAGAATGAAAGTGGTTATCTAATTAAAGCAATTTAATTCACGTCGAATAAATTTAATCAATTCTGTTACTATCTTGGTATTCGACATTCTTTGATGGTTCCTAGATCACCTCAGCAAAATGGAGTTGTGGAGCGTAAAAATAGAACTATTCTTAACATGGCTCGCAATATGCTGAAAAGTAAGAGGATGCCAAAGGAGTTTTGGGCTGAAGCAGTAGCATGTGCAATGCATTTGAATATTCATAGTCCCACAAAGAGTCTAATGCAAATGACTCCACAAGAAGCTTGGAATGGAAGGAGGCCAAGTATTTCGCACTTAAGAGTATTTGGAAGCATTGGCTATGTGCATATTCCTGATAAAATAAGAAGTAAGTTGGATGATAAGAGTCAGAAGTTCATATTTGTTGGCTATGCTGAAAATTCAAAAGGGTATAAATTTTACAATCTTCATAATGGAAAAACAATCATTAGTAGAGATGTTGAGTTTGATGAAGAAGGCTCATGGGAGTGGAATGTACCACAAAATGAAAATTATGACTTTCTTTCTTTGTTTGATAAATTTTTTGATGCAGATAAGTCCCAGAATCAAATTGTTACTGATGCTACATCTCAAACTCCTCCATGTGAAGTTCAAACAACTTAAACGATTATGTCTCCACAAAGCTCCTTCAAGAGGCCATATCGTATGCGGAGTTTAGAAGAAATATATGAAGTAACAGAAGAAATCAATGATTCTACTCTGCTTTGTTTGTTAGCAGATATGGAACCAATGACATTTGAAAAAGTTGTCAAAGACGAAAGATGGAGATTTGCTATGGATGAAGAGATGAAAACAATTAAAAATAATGATACTTGGAGATTAATAGATCTTCCAAAAGGGAAGCAACCTGTAGCAGTAAAGAGGATTTATAAAGTGAAGAAAAATTTAAAAGGAGAAGTAGAGAAGTACAAAGCTCGACTTATTGCAAAAGGATTCACTCAAAAAGCTGGAATTGATTATGATGAAGTCTTTGCTCTAGTGGCTCGCTTTGAGACTGTTCGACTAATTATTTCATTGGGATGGAAGATTTATCATATTGATGTAAAATCAGTCTTCTTGAATGGAACTTTAAAGGAAGAGGTTTATGTGGAACAACCATTGGGTTACATCATTGAAGAACAAGAAGACAAGGTGTTGAAGTTGAATAAAGCCTTATATGGTCTTAAACAAGCTCCAAAGGCTTGGTATACCTATATTGATGATTATTTTCATAAGGATGGTTTCTCAAAATGTCCGTATAAGCATGCATTATATGTCAAGGAGAACAAAAATGGAGAAACTATATATGTTTGTTTATATGTTGATGATTTGATCTTTACAGGTAGTAATCCTACGATGTTTGAAGAATTTAAGAAGAAAATGACTGAAGAATTTGAGATGACTGATTTGGGGGTTATGACTTATTATCTTGGAATTGAAGTGAAGCAAAGTGAAGATGGGATTTTTCTCTCACAGAAAACTTATGCTGAGGCAATTTTAAAAGAGTTCAAAATGGATATAATCAATTCATTTTATACGCCAATGGAATATGGGATCAAGTTTTCTAAGTTTGATAATGCAGAAAAGGTAAATCCAACTTTATTTAGAAGACTGGTTGGAAGATTGCGATTTTTAACTTGTACAAGACCAGATACCTTGTATGGAGTTGGTGTCATTAGTCGTTACATGGAAGCTCCAACTTTGATGCACATGAAAGCAATAAAGAGAATTCTTCGATATGTTAAAGGAACACTAGAGTATGGGTTATTGTATACTGCTGTAAATAAGATTATCTGCATTCAATGACAGTGATTGGGGAGGAGACATCAACGACCAAAAAAGTACAAGTGGTTTTGTTTTCTTTATGGAAAGTACTGTGTTTGTTTGGAGTTCTAAGAAACAACCAATTGTTACTCTTTCAACTTATGAAGCTGAGTAGGTTACAGCTGCTTCCTGTGATTGTCATGCTATTTGGTTAAGGAAGTTATTGAAAGAGCTAAAATTTAAACAAGATGGAGCTATGGATATTTTTGTTGATAATAAGTCTGCTATTGCTTTGGGAAAGAATCCAGTTATTCTTGATAGAAGTAAACATATAGACACCAAGTACCATTTATAAGAGAATGCATAGGGAGTAAAGAGATTCAATTGAAGCATGTGACATATAAAGATCAAGTTGCTGATATGTTTACCAAAGCTTCAAAATGTGAAGATTTCTGCAGATTGAAAGCTAGTCTTGGAGTTATTAAAGGTTAAATTACAAGTTTAAAAGAGGGTGTTAGATAATAAACTTGAATTATGATTGTTAGAGTCTTAGTTAAAGTTATTAGTTAGAGTCATTGTTTAAGTTAAATAGAGCTATTAGTTAGAGTCATTGTTTAAGTTAAATAGGAGTAGTTTAGTTTATTAAAAATTGGTTTTATAAGCCTATTTATATGGGCATATTTCATAGATAGAATTGACTGCCCAATAAAGAAGTTTGTTTACCTCTATACCTCTGTTTTTGTTTGCCTCTTCTGTATTTTGCTGCCCAACACATACAAATACTAATTGACAATGGTAGCACTCATAATTTTGTCGATGAAGAGTTAGCTCAAAGGAGTCCAGAGAAGTTATAACCTATTCTAGATGTTAGTATCACAATAGGAGGTGGCCTTCGTATCAACTGCCGAAAAAGGTACTGAGGATTCACATGGGACATGCAAGGTGTGTCTTTTGTTACAAATGCACTGATCATTCCATTAGGAAGCTATGATGTTATTTTGGGTGTGCAATGGCTAGTAACCTTGGATGATGTTCTGTGCAATTTTAAGACACTACACCTATGAAGTTCTCATGGGAAGGGAGCTTAATCACACTAATAAGCAATGAGAGTACAAGAACGATGTTGGTTCCAGTGAAGAGATTAAACAAGCTATTTAAAGGAACCAAGGTTGGGGGCCTCTACATATTATAATTTACTACTTTAATCAAGGAGCACTTTCGATAAATAAGGATAGAAGAGGAAATTTAGTCCTTACTGGTAAAGTTTAGAGCTCTATTTCAAGAACCCCGACAACTTCCTCCAAATAGAGACTAGGATCATAGGATCCACCTTAAAGAAGGAGTGAATTATGTGAATGTTCCGCCATATCAATACTCAGGAGAATAAAAAGTTATGATCGAAATGGCAGTGTTAGAGTTGCTCTAACAAGGGTTCCACACTGTGAGTCCGTACGCATCACTCACCATTTTGGTTTAGAAGAAGGATAACTCGTGGATATATGTGTGGTTTACCAAAAGTTAAACCGATATAAGGTGAAGGATAAGTTCTTGATCCCATTCATCAAAGAGCTCTTGGATGAGGTGCAAGGTTCTAGCTGGTATTCTAAACTGGGTTTATCCTCTGAGTATCACCAAATAAGTAGCTAAAACAACTTTTAAGACTCATAAGGGCCATTACAAATTTCTCGTGATGTCTTTTGGTCTAACGAACACACCTTTAACTTTCCAGAGTCTTATGAATGATATTTTCTGATTATTCTTAGGAAGTTTGTTGTTGTCTTCTTTATTGATATTCTTGTTTACAATGATACTTTCAATCAACACTTATGTCATGTAAGGGAAGCTTTGGAGGTTCTTTGAATTCATCAACTATACCTCAATGGGAACAAGTGTATTTTTAGAGCACAACTACTAGAATATCTGGTACATGTAATATCAGAAAAAGGAGTGGCACTGGATGAAAAGAAGGTAAAGATAATGCAGAACTGGTTTGTATGTAGTTCTATATAAGAGCTTAGAGGATTCCTTAGGCTCACCGGATCCTATCGCCATTTCATACGTATCTATGCTTAAAAGGCTAAGCCTTTAACAAATCTACTTAAGGGGTCTACAACAATTGAGTGGACTTAGGGGGATTAAAACATGTGAGCCTTTAATGAACTAAAAGAGCCCTCATCTCAACTCTAGTTTTAGCCCTACCCAACTTCTCAAAGCCTTTTGTGTTAGAAGTAGACGCCTATGAAATTGGCATCAATGTAGTGCTATAATAAAAGGGTCACTTGATTGCATATTCGAGTAAGGCACTAGCAGAAAATCATAGTGTATCGGTAAGGCAATCAAATAATGGAACCACTACCTTTGTGGTCGACACTTCCAGGTTAAAACTAATCATTGCAATCTTAAATTCTTGCTAGAACAATAAATTTCCACCCCTTTTCTACAGACGTGGCTGCCCAAGTTATTTGGCTACAACGTTGAGGTTGTCTACCAAAGTGGTAAGGAGAATGTTACGGTCGATGCATTGTATAGGATATCTAGCACTGAACTTCTAACTCTCACGACATTGTAGATTCATACTAAACTATTGGAGGAGAATAAAAATAGCAGGAAAAATGATGTGTATGAAGTGATTTGTGTTTATCCATTAATTTTTAACACAGATCATTGATTTGATCTCATAGGATTTCAGGATTTGACATTTGGGGATTTAAGGTTCATATGATATATGTGTGTGGTGTTTTGATTTGTCTTGATTAACAAGTGACAACATAAACCAAAGATATAAAAGTGTTTGGTTATAGGAATAACAACAAAAGAACAAAGTAAAACACAAAGCAAAGGAGCTTAAGTGATGCATATAAGAGGCACGTGAAGCCTACTGTGAGCTGAACATCTCTGTGGTGGTGAAGGCATAAAAGGAACAACTGCTACATATGGCCTATATAAGTCAGAAACTAGTATCAATCACTGACACATGGCATTTCTTAATGTAACCCAAATACTCTGAGAAGTTTACGAAAAGAAATTAGGAATTAGAGAGTTGCTAGAGTACTTATTTAGGAGTACTAGTGAGTTCACAGGGAACTCTTGCAAGTATTGAAAAACACTTCGTCTCTTATAACTTTTTCTCTTTGTTGAAACTAGTAAAACCACCTACGTGAGATCCTTGGATGTAGATAGCAATTAAGCTATCGAACCAAGTAAAATTGTTGTGTGTTCCTTACTTTTCTGAAAATGTCATAATCTAAAAAAAAACCAACTCATCTTTCATCAGTCTCTTAGGAAAGAAGATAACATAAATAGAAGACAAATCTCAAAGAAGTGGTATCATAGCCAATCCTTTGTATTCTGGATAACTCTCTAGCTATTCAAGCAATCAAGGTTCATCAAGAAAGTGTAAAAATAATCATACAAGTAAGCCTAAACCTTTATGTCCTGTTTCTGTTCTGCTCTTACAATCAAGAAATCAGTAAGAATCTTTTTCTTGTCATCATTTAACTACATAACAAAATAGTGGGAAAAGAAATGGATGTTTTTACTAGTAAAGAAGAATTTACAATCTGGAAACTTTAAATGTAAGCTTTACTTGAATCCTATGACTGTTATGGTGCAATTGAAGAGTAGATGATGTAGAAACAAATCTTGTTAAGAAACTCAAGATGCAAAGGCTTGCACATTGCAAGTTAATGCTTTATTTATCACCTATTGTGATAACGAAAGTGCAAAATTGCAATACTGCAATGAAACTATGGATGAAACTTGATGAACTGTATGCTAAAAGAAGTCTACCTAACAAGATGACATTTTTACATAATCTGACAAATTATAAAATGAACACTACTGTAACCCTTGATGACAATCTGGATTATTTCTTTAAATTGGTGCAAGATTTAAAAGCTACAGGTGAAAAGATTTTTAAAGATCATCAAGCCATGGTTATTCTAAAGGCTTTACCATTAGTGTTCAATGCCTTCAAGAAGTTGATGAAGCATGACAGTGGAGAATCACTCATTGTCAAAAGGGTGCTGGATTTACAAGTGGAGGAAATTGTGGATAATAATCCATTCAAGAAGGAACCAGAAGTCATGTTCATTGATAATAAACATGACAAGAAGCCTTAGGAAAAGAACAATAAGAAGGGAAATTGGCATAAAGTGAATAGCATGGATAAGCATACTAAAGAAAGTGAAGAAAAGAAGAAAAAGACTGAAGGTAAGAAGTGTTACTACTATGACAACGAGGGGCACTTTGCTAGAGACTGCAGGAAGAAGAGAAGTGGAGGCTGCATAAGGTGGAGATGCTGGGAATGTGGAGAAACTTGAAGAATCCAGTGGTGATGAACTGTTAGCTGTTACTGAAAGGAGAGAATATCTCAACAGAGAATGGATATTTGACTATGGGTGTACTATGCATGTCACTCCTCACAGAAATTGGTTTACCACCTTTGAACTAGTTATTTCCAAAGTAAAGATGGAATATTTTGGACAGCAAAAGGTTAAAGGTATTGAGAATGTTTCTATCAACATGTTTGATGGGAAGAGAAGAACCTTAACTAATGTCAGATTTGTGCCAGAAGTGAGGAGAAATCTCATCTCTGAAAGTATGTTTGATAAATAAGGCTAATAAGATCTAAGGATGGACTTAGAGAAATTCTAAAAGATGGAAGAGTGATCATAAGGGGAGTTGAAAGAGGAGGGCTCTACTATATGATAGGCACTACTAAAGTGAATCTAACTACTAGAAATGGAGAGCTAGATTCAACTAATCTATGGCACTCTAGATTGGGACATGCAGGGAACAAGAGCTTAATGCACCTTTCTAAACAAGGGTTGATTCACGGAAAAGACACAAGGAAGACGGAATTTTGTGAATCTTGTGTGTTAGGAAAGCACCACAGAACCAGTTTTTAGAAAGGAGCTAAGAGAGCTGAAGAGATAATGGAGTATGTCCACAATGATCTTTGGGGGGTAACACAAGTGCTCACTTTAGGAGGAAATAAATACTTTGTGTCCATAATAAACGACAAGCATAGGAAATGTTGGGTCTATCCTATAAAAAGAAAAGATGAAGCACTGGAAATACTCATTAAGTGGCATACAATCATAGAGAATCAAACAGGGAAGAAGTTAAAATGCCTAAGGATTGATAATGGCCTTAAATACTGCAATAAAGAATTTGAAGATTACTGCAACCCTTTTCTAATCCTGAAACCCCACGTTTGCTATAATATTCTCCTTTACGTTCAGATCTAATAATCTTGATTGACCTTCCCAATTGGTTCTTAATCTCAGCCTTAAAGTTCTTAAAATTTTTAAGAACTTCAGACTTTTCTTTAAGAAATAACACATAAGCATAATGGGAATAATCATCAATTAAAGTCAGAAAATATCTAGAATTACACAATGTAGCTGTATAAGGTTCGCAAATATCTATATGCATAAGATCTAACAAGCCAAAAGCATGAGTTCACCCTTTTTTCTTTATTTTGGTCAACTTGCCCTTGCAACATTCAACATATGTTTCCAGATCATCAAAATCTAAAGGTGGGAGAATGTATGTTTTCCTTAATCAATCTCTCAACTCTTTCTCTAGAATGTGGCCCAATATTTTATGCCACAACATGTATGACTTATCCTTTATCAAATACCTTTTCTTGGTAACCTGTTTGGCAATATATGAAGAAGCATACATCTCATAAGGGGCAAGACATATCCTATATAATCCATATGACAAGAAGGCATTACCAATATGTTTTGTAATAAAGAATAACTTTACAACGGAAGCACTAATAACAAAATTATAACCTTCTTTGTCTAAAATTGATACCGAGATCAAATTCCATCTAAAAGACAATATATAAAACATGTCACGTAATTTAAGAACAAACCTAGTATTTAAGTTCAAACATACATCCCCTATAGACACTAGAAAAACTTCTTCATTATTACCAGCTTCAGTCTTTCCTCCTTTTTATTTGGCTTTCTCTTGCATATAAACTCCTGCATTGTAGAGGCAACATGATTAAACACTCCACTATGTAGCCACCAAGAACTTGATGAAGCTATAGCAAGATTACATTCATAAATCATACAAGCTAAGGAGTTACCTGATGGCTCCTGTTTTTCTTTACAGGCTTTGTATTTCTGACAGTCAGACTTTTTATGCGCGTTCTTCTTATAGAAGAAATACTTATGCTATTCATTTCCTAAGGACCTTTAGCAACGCTAGATTGACCAGTATGCACATGTGGACAAAATTTAGATTTCTTACCTTTGTGCTTTTGGGGTTTAACCTTCTCGTTTTCCTTGGTTGTTACAAATAAAGTTGTATGGGAAACATTCTTTAGCTTCTCCTCATCTGCAACACAACGGGCTATCAAGGAATTGATGTCCTAGGCCTCATCCTGTGAATTGTACATAGTGACCAGGATGCCAAACTCTAGAGGAAGTATGTTTAGCGCTTGTTGAACTATCAAGGCATCAGAGATTGGAATATCTAGTACCTTATAGAGGTGGACATACTCCCTTCTCTTATGTACCTCATGGAGAAAAATTCCTTACACAAGGTACTTAACTCAGCATTGGATGAGACCTTATACCTTTGGGAGACATTGTTCAAGAATTTCTTTGCTATGCTTGTCTCTGAAAGTCCACTCAATAGATAATCTGGGATCGATCTCTTGATGGTCAAATAGCACATCCTATTTGACCTCTCCCAGGCTACAAATGCTGCTTTGGCATTATATATACTGTATGTGAAGTAAATCACACGTTAGTAAAGACTTTACGTTCAAGAAACTAGATACACAAGAAGGGGGGGTTGAATGGTGTAT
>JAOQML010051619.1:0-10291 GCA_027568935.1 Erythroxylum urbanii
TACTTCCTTTTTCTATCAAAATAAGAAGAATAAATAAAGGTTACCTAAAAACTCAACTGAATATTCTTCTTCCTCTTTTATGCTTCGGTTTCTCCTTCTCTTCTTCTAGTTTCTTCTATGACTCTCTCTCTTTTTCTTTCTTACTATACACGAGTCTTTTCTCTTCTTTTCTTATTAGTTTAAGACAATTTTTGTCTTTCCCAGCTTACCCTTCCATATTTAATCTAATGCCTTCTAACCCTTTAACTTAATTCTATGTTGGACCCCACACCCCACCCGTAGGTGTTTGCAGGTGATACTGCGGCGTATGTTTGCGGGTGATACCGCGGCATCCAACCTTAATCAGAATTGTCTGCTTTGGCTGCGACTCGACCTCGCAACCTCACGGTTTTGTTCCGCTTTCACGGACGCCTCTTACCATTGAGCTAAGTAGCTCAATGGTGAGAGGCGTGCATTTAAATGCAACAAAACCTTGAGGTCTCGAGTTCGAGTACCAAAGAGGACAATTCTGATTAAGGTTGGATGCCGCGGTATAACCTGCAAACACACGCCGCAGTATAACCTGCAAACACCTACGGGTGGGGTGTGGGGTCCAACAAAAGTTAAGAAGATATGTTGTTGTTGTATGGAATATCCCCAGAATGATTCTGGAAGATTAGTATAGGACATCATTGATCTTACCATTTCCAATAGAGTCCTATTTCTCCTCTCAGCTACACCATTCTATTGAGGTGTTCGAGGAGCTGACAAACTAGAAACAATTCCATTGTCAATTAAATATTGCTGGAACTCTTGTGATAAGTACTCACCAGCTCGATCCAATCGTAGTTGTTTTAATGGCTTTCTTAGTTGCTTCTCAGCTTCAGCTTTAAATTCTTTGAACTTATCAAAGGATTCACTCTTTTTATGTATCAAATACAAATAGACATGTCTTGATTAATCATCTATAAAAGTTATGAAATATTCATAACCTTCTCTAGCTTGTACGTTCATGGGCCCACACACATCAGTATGTACCAGGTCCAACGTGGATTTAGATCTGTTTCTTTTAGAAGGAAATGAGGCTTTGGTGATTTTTCCTTTAATATAAGATTCACTGGTGGGTAATGGATCACTATCCAAGCCCATAAGGATCCCATCCTTTACTAACCTGTCAAGTCTTTTCTAATTGAGATGACCCATTCTTAAGTGCCACAGATATTTTGAATTAATAATAGAGTCATTGGATTGTCTTGGTTTTATCAATTCTGTGGTGTTTAGTGAGCCTGACATAGGTTCTATAAAGAATAATCCTTGTTTAATTATCGAATCACAAATAAAATCCTTATTCTCATATATTGAAACAAAATTTCCAAAATATAAGGAATACTAGATTTTATTAGACAAAAAATAGAAATACACTAGGAAAGTCCAAGATAACTACTCCCACTGATTTTGCTGAAACATAGGAACCATCAGCTATCTTAACTTGAAACTGGCCTTTAGGTAGTCTTTTCCTTTGCTGGAACCCCTGCAACGAATTGCAAGCATGTTTAGTAGCTCCTGAATCTAATATCCAAGAAATATATAAATCTGCCACATTTCTAGTTCCTAACAAACTTAGGAAACCCATACCTTGTTTGCTTTTGACGGACTCAAGGTAGACTGGACAGTTTCCTTTCTGGTGGCCATCAACACTTTCCTTTGAAGTTCTCTTTGGCATGCTTTTTTATGGGTATAGCCTTGACCCCTGTTTGGGCCTTTTTTTCATTGGACCCTTCTTCTTCTGCTTGCTTGATGGAGGAATGGCCTGAAAGTGATCAGAATAGGATCTGGTGGTTATTGGAAAAGCTTTGGACAATTTGGTTTTTATCGAATAAAACTGGAACAGGAAATATGAAGACGTTTCTGGGTTAATTGGCTGGGAATTTAGTTTCAAGGAAACAAGAAACGTTGTTGAACTTTTTGTGAACTACAATTTAGACATAAGAATCAGATTAATCGGATAACGAATGATTGAGTTATGGTGGATTTTGAGGTGACATGTTAATCTGGGCTATAGGATGAAGGTAGATGATGAAAATGGGAATTTTAAGGTGGTTAAGGTTCGAATTGGGTGAAGATGTCTTCTGAAGATTTTTAATTTAAGATGTGAGGAACAAACTTAAAGAAGGAAAATTTTTGATTTGATGAACACAGGAAATAGGAATTGGAAAACGAAATTTGAACCCTGACAGAATTCTAGAAATCGAACAACACACAAACGATTGAATGTTTTCGACAAACAAACAAGCCCTTTTGATTATTTTCGGAAAAATAATCAAACCCAATGATTGTTCTTTGGCAAAAACAATAAAAAACTAGACAATTTCTTGCCAAAAGATTGAGAGAAAATCTCGACTTTTCCTTATATTGTTTTGAAAAATATTGAATAGGAAACAAATGAGCTAAAATAGGAAGCAAATGGGCAGCCACAAAGTCAGCTCCTCACCTTTCCTATTCTGCAGTTTTTTTAGCTCATTAAAAAAAATAAAACCTATAATAAAAGTCTTACAAAATTGATAAAATAAAACAAACCAAACAAGTCATTAAATCGGGCCAAAATGACAAATCCGGGCTAAGATAAAACAGGAAATAAAACAAGTCTTTATATCAAACCAAATACTAGTTAAATTAGACTTAAATAAGCTCGATTGAAATGTGAGAAAATCTGCTACTCCTAGGCTCCGAACAACTCTGTATGATTAGGTGCAAAAACACAAGCTTTGAGGTCACCAAATGGGCTCAACATCACCTGGAACTTTAAGAACAAGTGCAGCCTAACTTCTTCTTCCTCCAAGACTTCAACTGACTCTTTTTGGACCTCTACTCCACCTGATGGTTTTTCTCCAAGCCCCATGGCTCCCATATCTTCAATTGCAAGCTTGGATGGCCCTCCATCATCCTCTCCCTCTTGAGAACCGACTTCACTACCTGATTTAGAGTCAATCATAGTGTCCTCCATATAAAGTTTTAGATCACTTACATTAAAACTGTTCGACATTGGGTAGTGATCCAGTAACTCAATCTTGTAGGCATTGTTCTTGATCTTTTTGAGCACTTTGAATGGACCATCAGCCCGTTCACTCAACTTGGACTTTCTTGACTTTGCAAACTTCTCTTTTGTCAAGTAAACCCACACTAGATCACCTTCTTTGAACTCCACCGGCTTCTTCTCTTTTATGTGCCCCTTGTAAGCTTTATTATGCTTCCTTATGTTCTCTTAGACCTGCTCATGTAACTTGACAATTTCTTGGGCTCTTTTCTCTGTAATAATGCTTTAAAAAGGCTCATTCATAAGCCTCATGAAAATGGATGGAGAATTTGACAGGCCCATTGGCATGACAAGCCACTTATAAAGTCCCTCCTTTATTTTGAAAGTTGTTTTCCACTCATCTCCCTGTCTCACAAGGATTTGATGAAATCCATAGGCAAGGTCAAGTCTGGTAAAGATTGTTGCTCCATGAAGATAGTCAAGCATGTCATCAAGTCTAGGAATTGGGTACCTATACTTGACTATAATTTTGTTAACTGCTCTTGAATCAATCACCACTCTCCATTTCCTATTTTTCTTGGGCACAACAAAAGCTGGAACTACACATGGACTTATAGAAGGCCTAATGAATTGCCTTTTTAACAAATCCTCTATAATAGCTTGCAAAGCTTCTCCCTCTTTAGGACTTATCCTATAGGATTGTTTATGAAGAATAATTGCCCCGGGAACAAAATTTATTTCATGTCGAATTGACCTCATAGGTGGCAGCCCTATAGGAGGCCCACTACGAAAAACTGTAGGAAATTGCTCAATCAAGTCTTGAACAACTCGAGGAACTTGTGGCTTCGGTTTTGCATCATCTTCCACATCCAAGGGTGTAAATGAAGGCAACTCATCAACAATTGCCTTTCTCTCATCAATACTCAACAAAACAGGTTCATTTTCTACCTTCCTCTTCACATCCGACTTCATAGGAGTTAGTAGGAATTTTCTGCCCATATGCTTCAAAGAATAAGTGTTTTGTCTTCCTTGATGGCTAACATCTCTATCATATAACTAAGGCCTACTCAAAAGCAAATGACATGTCGACATGGAAATTATATGACACCACACTTCATCTTCATATTTCCTAATAGTAAAAGGAACCAAACATCTTCTTGAAACCTCGATTTCATGCTTCTTATCAAGCTAAGTGAGCTTATAAGGACATGAAATAGGTTCGGTTTTCAGGCTAAGCTTGTCCACCATTTCATTAGAAACCACATTCTCATAAGCTCCACTATCAATTACCACATTACACTTCTTACCACCGGTTACACATTTTGTATGAAAGAGTGATTTTCTCTTCCAATCTTCACCTCCATTCTCACTATTAAGAATTCTAAGTAGCACTAACATTTCAGCATCAATGTCTTCTCCACTTGCTACCAAGGTTTCATCACTACCATTCTCCTCTTCTTTCTCTTCTTCTCCCAAAAGGGCAGCCTCTTCACACTCAAGTGCATTATCAATTTCCTCCATTTCTTGAATTGTCATCACTTTTCTATTAGGGCACTCTAATTGGAAGTGGCCATAGCCTTGACACTTAAAGCATCTAAGCTTGGATTTGGGGCTTTGGGAGCTGTTTGGTGTGTAGGGAGTTTTTGGCATGTACGGTGATGGTGGGTTAGGCTTCGGTTGAGTGTTTGTGGTGAGGTTGGAGGTGGGATGAATTTTGGCATAAAGGATGGTTGGAATGGGCTGGTTCTTTGGTTAAATATATGGCTTTGTTTGGGTGGGAGTTTGGTGGCTCTTTAGTGTTTTAAATTGATCTCTCCCCTAAAAGAAAGCCTCTTCACTTCATTGAAAGTGTCAAACGGATACATCTTCACAAAGTCTTGCAACTCTTGATCAAGGCCTTTAACAAACCTTGTCACAATCACTTGTTCACTTTCTTCTAAACCACTCTTCAACAAATATTGCTCAAATTTCATAAAATACTCTTTAATTAACCTTATATTTTGAACCAAAGAAAACATGTTTTCCAACATTTGCTGCCTATGTTAAGAAGCCACAATGTTTCTTTCAATTCTATCTTCATTCTATCCCATCTAGTGATTTTCGGCCTCCCTTCTCTAAGCCTATTATTTTACAAATTATCCCACCAAAGGGCAACATACCCTCTTGAAATAAATCACACGTTAATATAGAAATTATGTACAATATATGATATACACAAGAAGGGGGTTGAATTGTGTAATCTTTTCGTGAATACAAAATTCTTAATATTTCTGATAAGGACTTCTTTAACTTGTTAGAAAAATTATCACAATCGTTATAAGAAAATTGTTATGTAGATAAATCGCAAATAACTTCTCTATACTTGTTTAAGAACAAAATAGAATAAGTTGAGGGATAGAAGATAGATACTGCAATTTTATACTGGTTCACCCCAAACCGTGGGCTACATCTAGTCCTCAGAATTCGTTTGAGTATTCACTATACTTCAACAAATTACAACTATTCTTTCTTCCTTCTAGAGCCTCTTCAGGTCTCTTACACCAAGTATTCTTTCAGCTATCTTAGCCTCTACAGGCTCTTAGCCTTTTCTTTCTCTCACTAGAAAGATATTGTGAGCTATTATTATAGTAGGTTAGCTCTCTAGTATCGCACTACAGATTTTTTTCTTCCAAGTATACACTTGAACGCTTAAAAGATGTAAGATCAAAAGTTTTCAGAACAGTTGTAAGGTTGTAAAAGTTATTCAATCTTCGACTGCAACTCGTATTTATAGTCTAAGTCTCCAACTACTTCTTTGAATCTTGATAACCGCTTCTTGAGTCTTGATAACCACTTCTTGAATCTTGATAACTATTATTTAGTTGAGTTTTGTAACTAACTCAAACTAACTAACTGCTCGATGTACCAGTGTATCTTTTGCATTATATCGTCTGTGTTTTCTTTTGTATCTTGCTTCTTTTGTACTTTATTTCTTCTGTGCTTTGTTTCTTCTGTGTTTCGCTTCTTCTGTATCTTTACTTCTTCTGTGCTTCTACTTCTTCTGTGTTTTACTTCTTCTGTACTTTGTTTCTTCTGTGTTTTGCTTCTTCTATGTTTTTTTCTTCTTCTGTACTTTATTTCTTCTGTGCTTTGTTTCTTTTGTGTTTCGCTTCTTCTATACTTTACTTCTTTTGTGCTTTGTTTCTTTTGTGTTTCGGTTCTTCTGTATCTTTACTTCTTCTATGCTTCTACTTCTTCTGTACTTTATTTCTTTTGTGATTAGTTTCTTTTGTGTTTCGCTTCTTCTGTACTTTATTTCTTCTATGCTTTGTTTCTTCTGTGCTTTGTTTCTTTTGTGTTTCGCTTCTTCTGTATATTTACTTCTTATGTATTTTTTTTCTGTGTCTTCCTTCTGTGTTCTCCACTTCTTCTGCATTTTTCTTCTGTGTCTTCCTTCTGTGTTCTCCACTTCTTCTGTATTTTTCTTCTGTGTCTTCCTTCTGCGTTTTACTTTCTTCTACACACTTAACACACTCATAAAACTAGTTCATTTATTTCTAACATTATTATTATTTAATTGTCATCAAAATTAATCATCGTAAAGTCCTCCTGACTTAACAATCTCCCCCTTTTTGATGATAACAAATAATCATAATTTAGAAACAAATGTGAATGAACTATTTTATTCAGATAATGAATAAGAATTGGAATAAAGTACACATATGCTATCTTCTTTTCTTGTATCTGTTCTTCTCTTCTTTCTTCTGCCTTTATTTCTTCAGCTTCTGCTTCTGTTCTTCTCCTTTTATTCTTTTCTTCTTTCTTCTTCCTTCTACTTTTCTCCCCCTATCTTCTGTTCTTCTCCCCCTATTTTTTATTAATCAAAAAGGTTTTCTCAGATGCTGCATGATTTCAAAAAATATACGTTGCATTATAGTCCTGATCAACTTGAGGTCTTCTTTTACTGTCACCCGAAGATAAGCTACTTCCTCATGTAGATCACCAATGGAGTCCCTCAAATCATCAACCTTAGTACTAATTTCTTTCATCTCCTTCGCTAAGGCTTCCTAACTCCACTACTGAGAGTGACTAACTTCTTCCATTACAATTGTAGGAACTCGTTGAGATGCATTTGATGGATAGAAGTTTGGTTCAACATGTGTTTCTGAAGGCGAAACATCTAATTCAATGATTTTCAAAACATGAGGTTTGAACAATTGTTTTCCTTCTGGGAGATCAAGATCATCAGGTTTTGGTATTTTTGGTATTGGTTTGCCAAGAAGGTGAAGGACATCTTTTATTGAAGATATAGAACTCAAAGGTTAAAGGTGGATAAGTAGGTTCACAAAAGTTTCTAAGTTGAAACTAATACCTCCGACCATGATGGTTCTGAATCGTCCTTTAGTCACCCTTCCAACTACCTGAGAAGTTGCGTCTATGGAGAAGCGTCCATAATGACTTCCTGATGCTTTTGAAATGTGGTGTGAAACATAGATGCCTTTTGGTTGCTCTTCATTGCATGCATCATCTATGCTTCTCACAGCTTCTTGTATCTGCTCATCTATAAGGTCACCTGTTTTTCCTTCAGGGTACATCTTCTGTTTCCCTTTTTCTACATTACGTACAATGTTTCCAGCTCTGGGTTACACATCAGGTGCAATTTTGGTCAATTTTCTACCTATAGCTGGGTAGATGGTATATTGATCCTTTGTCATTTTCAACAGATATGGTTCTGATTTTTCATCTTTCAGAATCCCATATAATCTCCTTTCTTCATGATTCAGAAGATGTATGGACCGATTATTGACCAAGATAGGTTCAACTTGTACCTTGATTATCCTTTTCACAGGTTCTCTTATTATAATTGAGCCCTTGCTTCTAACAGGTACAATTTCTTCTATCACCTTCATTTTCAAGTCCTCTTTTCTGATAGGATTATGAGAATCAACTAATTTTTCCTTCTGTTTAACACCAGTTGAAGTACTCTCTTTCTGACTGGTTTTCAACTTCTTATTTTCTTCTACCAGTCTAGAAGGTGGTTGGGGTTGGGGTTTCTTCTTCTCAAACTTCAACTTCCTCTTAATTTCGGTTTCTTTTGTTGACTTTGGCTACTGTTGTTCCAAGATTGAGACCAAAGACCTAGTAGCCTAAGGTGCTTTTTCTACCTTCTCAGAATCTTCACCAGGAATCAATTCTTTTCCTTTTTTTTGCTCTTTTTGTCGTTAGTAATCTTAGTGATCTTCTTGATTTCTTAACTTTCTCAACATCAAGTGTCTCTCCTTTCCTTTTCAACGACACTTATTTTTCAGATAGATTCACCTAGCTTTTTCCTTTTTGTAACATTGTCTCATCTTTAACTGCTACCTCAAATGATTTATTCTTCTTTTCTTCTATAGCCATTCTTGCCAAGGATTGAGGTTTCTTCTTCTCTATGGGAGTAACATTTTCACTTACGCTACGTTTGACTGTGCGCTCCCCCTCAGTCCTTGCTTTCTCCATAGAAGATATCTCCTCCTTTTCTTGAGTTTTCAATCCCATTCTACATATAGTCGACGCATTTATAATGCTTTTGATATTCATCTTTACCCTATTTCCTCTATCTAAAAGAATTCCAGAATCTCTAAAGACCCTTGTTAACATTATGCCATACGGTAAGACATTGGAATCCCTCTTTGTCTTCATCATATACCCCAAAATCAAGTGTGGGAGATTTATGGGCTGATGGTTGAATAGATAGAACAGACATTGTTCATCTATGTTTGTGACAACATTCTTCGATCCTGTTCTTAGTAGAATACAGTGAAAGAGTATCGTATGTAGAACCCTAGCCTTCGGAACAAGATTTACTGCCTTCTTGTCCTTTGGGTCGTTACATCCATATAGTTATCGATTGACATGTGCCTTCTCTACAAAGCTTTCAGTCATCCATCTCATGTTCTGAGACACCTCTACTCCAACACATGAACATCCACTGACCTTCTTGATTTGCTCCAATGTCATAATAACTGACAACCTATCCACCATTGATACTACAACATCGTCTCCACTGACCTTCTTGATTAGCTCCAATGTCATAATAATTGACAATCTATCCACCATTGATACTATAGCATTGTCTACTACTTTTATATTCTTCCAAAACTCATAAAATTCATTCAGATAAACTGCTTTACGAACCTGAAAGAAGTTTTTCCATCCTGCTGCATCGACTTCTGATTCAATGTCCATCTGATTCTTCTTCAAGGAGTCGAAATCAACGAGTCTTCCATAAATCATAGCTTGATCCATTATGATCTTTAGACAGTAGGAACTTTTCAAAGTACTGAGATTAGTTTCTGAAAATGAGAATGTAAGCGAAAGGGCTTGAAATCAGGAGTAATGAAACGTTTTTGTTTGAGAGCTTTGCAAAAGTTGATTTCAGAAGATTTTAAGAGTATTCTAGAGTCGGTGATGTTCTGCTTTTGAGCAGATTTCCCTTTATACTTCCTTCTAAAAAAAATTTACCGTCTGTAACTTACAGTTACTGTGCTCTAGAAGACTTGTGACTTTTTATCTCCCTTTTGTAAAATCATCTAGGTTATGACGTGTCAAATGATTTATCACTCAGCACTACCATATTCAAGTTTTGTCTAATTTCTTTAAATATTTCTTCATTCAAAGGCTTACTGAATATATCTACCCATTAATGATTCATTTCAACAAACTGTAGACTAACAATTCCCTTCTGAACATAGTCTTGCAGAAAATGATGCCTAACTTTGATATGCTTTACCCTTGAGTGTTGTATTAGATTCTTTGATAGGTTGATAGCACTTGGGTTGTCACAGAAGATTGGGATTTGTTCTTCTTGTATTGAATAATCTTCTAACTAATACTTAATCCATAACGTCTGTGAGTAACAACTTGCAGCTGACATATATTCAATTTCTGCAGTAGATAGAACAATTGTGTTTTGCCTCTTACTAGACCATAAAACTAGATTACGACCAAGGAAGTGACATCCTCCACTTGTACTCTTCCTATTAATCCTGTCTCCATCGTAATCAGCATCACAGTAGCCAATTAACTTGAATTCTTTACCTTTCTCATAGATTAAGCAAAGATCAGTAGAACTTGATAGATATCTCAAAATTCTTTTAACATCAATATAATGAGATTCTCTAAGATCTGCTTGAAATCTAGCACACAAATAAACATTAAACAGAATATCAGGTCTGCTTGTTGTAAGGTAAAGTAAAGAACCAATAATTCCTCTAAAAAGGGTTTGATCAACCTTCTTACCTGCTTCATCCTTAGATA
>JAOQML010051630.1:0-10291 GCA_027568935.1 Erythroxylum urbanii
TTTTTACCCTTAATGAATGCTAAAGTCCACTTTACCCTTCCTTATAACTTAGGTTCTTTTAACCTTAAGTCATCTTCTAAAAATACCCTTATGTTTCTTATAACATCCACACTTTAATTCCATCAATCCATGAATTAAATCCTCCTAAACTTGATATAATAGTTAACCTAAATCAAAAATAATTTATCTAACAATATTAAAATTCATTCAAATCATGTTTACTAAAATAAAAAAAAATTAAGGCCCAATAATGCTTCTCCTATGTATTAGTAGTATCCAGAGGAAACTGACTATTCCAAAATATTCAAGTTCAATTATCCTTTGATTAGGAAGTACATGCATCCTTAGCCAACTCAAGCTAAACAAGGACTAAAGCCAAGTCAATGAAGTCAAAATCTAAGCTAAAGCTTGAAAAGGTTCCTAAGCCATCATCTTCATATACACAACCTGAACCAGTTATGTAGTGGAGTAAACCAGTATATATATGTACACCTCCAATGTGTCTACCAAAGTCTCAGCCTTCTACCTCTACTGGGAAAGACAAAGCGCTTATGACAGAGTTCATTGCTACTCTTGAGACTATGACTGCAGTAAAATAATCTTCTCACTCAGATCAATTAGACAAATCATCAGATGCTTACTCTGAAGCCTTTGAAATCTCTAAATACACTGCAACAATTTCTGAGTCATCATTGCAACAAATATCTGAACCGTCCTCTGATTCTTCAACCCACCTAGTTGATCTTTCAGACTTAGCACAAGTCTTGATGACTATGAGTGAACCAACTGATGTTGATATGAGATTAATGAAGTGAAATCCACAGGTACTGAACCTTTTAGACTTACACTAGCACCACAAGATGAGCCAGCTGCACAACCTACTACACAGACCAAGCCTTCTTTAAGTCCTTGGTTTTCTTTTGATGATCTTCCACAAAAAAATGGAGAGATCGACTGCATGAATTCAGTGCATGGATAGATCTACAAATGAACAGACCTAATAGTTTGTTATCAGATATTTTATCTGAATTCACTTCTAGTTTCACTGATACTTTGCGAGAATAATGGCAAAGTATTTCTTAATACTAAGGCATGTAGTATATCCAAATCATTATAGTCGGAGTTCTTATTGGAATTATTCATAAGGAATTCATTAGTGACTTACAGCTGATTGATAAACAGATCTGTCAAGACTATTTGCAATGAAATGTTATTCACTGAAAATCGTGATATCCAAAAGCATTACAAACATATGACAGAAAGGTAATATCTTTTGAATGTGTAGAATGATGTTAATCTTCGATATACTTTCATATCATCCCTTCCAGATCAAATATAACCAGAGTTATAAAGGACCATAACCTCTTGACAAAGAGATATGGCTCATATATCTTTTGGAGAAAACTATCAGCTTGCTCTAACTTCTCTTGATAAGTTATGTGATCAACATACCTTATTCAAGAATATCATTAAAGGTGGTCCTATTCTTAAGCAGGCTTGTAAGCAGCCTTATCTTCAGATAAGGTGCAAAGATCAAAAGAAACGTGATTGTAGTAACAAGAAGAAACAGTACTACAGATAAGTTTATCATCGTAGAAAGTTAAACATACAGATGGAAGGCTACAAGCCTTTAAGAACAACATATGTGAGAAAAGATGGAAGAAAGCAACGTTCTGTTTGATTGTTTAAGAAAAGAACCCATCCTTTTCAAAAACCTAATAGATGTTTTCTCTATGGACAACCAGGTCACTTTGCACGCACATGTCTTTACCAAAGCAAAAAAGATATTAAGCTATTAAAGCAAATGCAATCCGTTTTGCCTATTCATCCTTCCAATAACTTTGAAGATCTTATTGAAGAACAGTTTAATGAAGATGAAGATACTAAGTTTGTTGTCTCTATTACAACCTCAGAAGAAGAATCATCAGATGATTCTCTATACACGCTACAGCAGCAGACCTATATGAAAATGGATCATACACCAGTTCAAAGACCATATGTCTAGATCTAACTCTTTTTACAAGATACATATGATAAACCCATCAAAGCTATTGGGTTTATGGATACTAGATCTAGTCGTACGATCATGAAGCCCAACATACTATCTTCTTAATCATGGACATCTCATAATGAATACTTCACAGCTGTAAATGGTAATTCATTTAAGATCAGGCTTATTGCAAAAAGAAAGATCAGAGTTCGATTCTTTCGACAATGTATAGTTTGGACTAAAGTGCTTTGCAGCAATCTACCTGGCCTAGATATCCTCACTAGTATAGATGTATACAGTAAAGCTTCACCTTTACAGATTCTACCTATAAGCTTCAGGTATCATTCATTTTTCAGTCTGTACACTGACATCAAAAAGGTTAAACTCCTTCTGAAGCAGAATCTCATTGAACTCCTATAGTCAAATCAAGCTTACCAGGCCTCTATTACTCAAAACAAAAGATTACACATGGCAGGATATTCTCCATACATATCCATTTTGCTCAGACAGCATCCTCCTTGGACTCTTGATCATCTTTCTGCCTCATTCTTATCCTCATTTCTCAGACATAATCTAGTTGCAGGATATTCTTTATCGATAAGCAATCTACTTCGTCAGCATCCACCATGGACACCAGATACTTTTTCTCATTACAGATTATCTTTTCGTGGTCATCACAACAAACTTACATCTAACTTGTTTCTTTCAAAGTCTCTACATCATTTTATTCCTTTGTCTTGGTTAATGGAGTTTCCCAGGTTTGTAAAATACAAAAATAAGTTTCCTCCTCTGTTTCCTAACACTCCACTTAGTGTTATAGACCTTTTCCCTCTCCTTTAATAGAGTTTGTTTAATTATCTGCATCTTGTTTTTCTTCAGCCTGATATTTTACCAACTTTAAGTCATTTTGATGTTCTTACTTCGTATAAGTTAATGTATCATATTTATGATACTCTTCAAGACGCTACCTTATGGCATCTCTGGCTTTGTCTGCATTGTATGCTTGTTCAATTTTGTTATCCCCACTTCATGTCTATCTGATCTTACAAATGCCAACTCACTATTGTGGACATTCTTGGAATGGTTCCAACCACTCTCTAAATGACATATTGACATATCACAAATCCTAACACATTATCATCTTTAGGACATAACATTAACTGGTAGGAAAGCTTATGCAATTTACATTATCAACCATCCCTACAGTGTGAGTACCACTAGACATCTATGCACATTAAACCCCATTCAACACTAGCAAACTACTCTTGATTGGTCTACCGAATCCCCTCAACTAATGGACTAATTACATTATTGTTTAGACTAACTCAACTGGTTCCTGAACTCATCTCCTTCGAATGTTTGCACATCTCTTGGACCATACTTTAGAGAAACCACTATGCTTGCACCAATTATTCCCTCATCAGTTGACCAATGGACATCAGTGGATCCCTCTAATCATATTAATATTTGAGCTGGTAAATTTCCCTATACAACATATCGCCACTCTATAGTCTCAAGCAGACCATCTAGTCTAATTCAAGAGCTCATTACTAGCCTAGGACTTACTCAATGGACTGCAACTGACATTAGCCATATTCTTGAACAGATTAATAATGACATTGCCTTGACAGATGATGATCATGATCTCACTTTATCACTTTATAATGAAGTTTTGTCCTTTCTTTATAAGTTTTTTTATAAAGAAGAATCTTTGTGGCCCACAAACTACTATTACAAATTCCTTCTTATCATATTACTGTTTGCTTTTAGAAAAGTAGATTCCTTTTTAAAGTAGCTTTTATAAAGTGTAATGATGTACTCTTCTTTTCTAAAGTTGTAATGAGTGTGTCTTTAGGTAGATTTACTTTTGTACCCCTTGCTTCGCCTATAAAAGCAAGGATTCTCTTCATTTGCAAGCATAGTTTGCTATGCTTAGACATTAGTAATATGAATATTAGTTTGAGTGTTTTATCTCTGAGTTCTCTCTCTCCTGAAAGCTTAAGTCTTGAGTGCATATTACTACTAGTCTTGATATAAAGACAAGTATGCTCTACACTCGCCTCTTATAAGGATCTTATGTATCAGAAAGTCTAAGACAGTCCATGACTGTGCATCCAAACAATTCCGATGTATGAGATTTGAACTATCAGGGAAAGAGAATAGATACTGTGTGAGTAAGGTTCCTAAGAGGAAAGCCTATGAGGAGAAAAGCACGTTCTATCTTAGCCATCATACCTGGAACTTACAAGAGTCAGTAGTCTACAATCCACCTTGGAGGAGCATATAATCTCCTATCGGGTGTTGTTTAAAGAATGGTGTTGTCGTATATCTAGGACATACTGGTAGGTCTGGGATGTATCCTTTCCATATGTGCCTTTTGGGATCCTGTGTGGTATTAAAGCCATCGTCGTATCTTGGCAGGTCAAGGCCAGCAGTGAGACATCGTCAAGTGTGGCGTGTTCACAACCTTCTTCGTATCTAACAAGCAGTAACATTGTATCTTAGCACAAACTTTATGAGTAGGGAGGAGCCATAAGATATGAAAACACTGTCTCACGACCCTGTTCATTTATCTTCTAATTTGTCTATGTCTAATTTACCTTCTAGTGTTAAATGTGTGTTGTTAAATAAAATAAAAAACCTCATAGAAATTCTTCATGTGTCTATATAAAATCGTGTTTGTGAGTCTTCTTTACCTTTGTTGAGTTCGTACAGTATATATTCTCGTGATCGTTCTTGGACAAGGAGTATACGTACTATCTTGTCTATATCTCGTCCTAAAGTCAAAGAAATCATCTAGAGCTCCAGATTTGAAATACTAAAGGATCTGATCTCTCTTCGAAGAGAGCACAATCATACATATCTTTATATAGGGGCTATACGCCTTATTCTCACACTTCATGGAAGAAAGAGAATTCCTGCTATAGCCAGGATATCTCTTCTTGACACTGCCTACACAACGTACCAAAATCTATTCCTCTGATCCATTATTTCAAATCTAACAGAGATCTAGCTTATGGTAGCCATCATCTTGGAAATTTTGTATGGGATGTTGACCCATCTATGTGTGAACCTGATTGTGAAGTTTGTCTCAACCCTGGGTCAGATAGTGATGATCATGACGATCGCTACAGAAGACGAAGGAGGAAGAAAAAGTTTACAAATCGACATCATCCACTGAAGGATGATGAAGATCTAGATGATTCTAGCCCATCTATTGTTCTATCTACTGAAAGATACAGACCCAGATCTCTCCGCTAGATGCTAAAATCGTCTTCCTGTTATACTCAGCCAACAGTTCCTGTTATCACTTCTTCTCCTATTCTGTGCATGATGATAGCGCCATATGAGGATGACTTTCCTGAATTACACAGGCGATGAATCAACAAGGTTATCTCTAGCTTGTATGTCCGAGCTTCAGGAATAACTTCACAAGAAACACTTATGTCAAATCTATCAGATGAAGTTCTGAACCGACAAACACAGAATGCAGTAGCACAGAGCAAAGTTCTCATAAGGATTGATTCTAAGCTTGAGGGAATCAGACAACAGACTCATGCTACTCATCAAAAAGTTGTCGCAGTCTCTAAGCAAATCTAACAAATGTATCAATCTTACAAAGCTCAGATCAAACAACTTGATGTTGAACTTTGGCATTACATTGACATAAATTATATGGGTCCTGACTTTAATAACAAATGTAGAGAAATCGAGAAGATACAAGGAATTGTGTGATAAATGGAAGCTGATATGGATTATGTACAGTCTAAAGCTGTATATGGCTCGTCCACTTCAGTATCTCCACTTACACAGCCAGTATATGCTTTTCCTATATATCAGAAGTATCAAGAGGAAACTGACTATTCAAACGTATTTAAGTTCAACTATTCTTTGATTAGGAAGTAGATACATCTTTAGACAACTCAAGCAAAACAGGCAGCTCATACAAAGTCGACAAGGTCGAAATCTAAGCCTATGCCTGAAAAGTTCCTATAACATCACCTTCATAAACTGAACCAGTTAACCAGTGGAGTAAACCGTTACAGATCCATACACCTCCAACTTCTCCACAGAAGTCTCAATCATCCTTCTCATTAGAACAAAAGAAAGATAAAGCACCTCTTGGAGCATCTCTCACAGAGTTCATCGCAACTCTAGCAACATGACACACTGCAGAAGATTCAACGTCTCAAACAGATAAGTCAGAAGTTAGTTCTGAAGTTTTTGCACCTACCTCTGAAGTCTCTACAACAATAACAATTTTTTAGTTATCATATGAATAGATATCTGAACTGTCCTCTAATTCTTCAGCCCAGCTAGTTAATCTATTAGACTTAGCATAAGTTTTGATGACTATGTGTGAACCAACTGATGACGATATTGGACCTGAGATTAGTAAAGCAGAATCTACAGGTCCTGAACTTTTTAGACCTACCACAAGTTGAGCTAGCTGCACAAGTTAATACACAGACCAAGCTTTTTTTAGGTCCTTGGTTTACTTTTGATGATCTTCTACCAAAGAAATGGATAGATCACCTATATGAATTTGGTACATGGATAGATCTACAAATGAACATTCCTAATAATCCTTTATCGGATATTTTGCCTGAATTTACTTCTCATTTCACTAGTACTTTGCGAGAATGGTGGCAAAGTATTTTTTAATATTAACACACGCAGTACATCCAAGTCACTACAGCCAGAGCTCTTCTTGGAATTATTCATAAGGAATTCATTGGTGACTTTCAGCTGATTGGTAAATAGATCTGTTAGGAATATTTTGCAATAAAATGCTATTCACTTAACAAGCGTGATATCCAGAAGCATTACAAATGTATGACGAAAAGGTACCATCTTTTAAATGGATGGAATGATTTTAATCTTCGATATACTTTTATCTCATCCCTTCAAGATCAATTGCAACCAGAGTTATAAAGGACCATAACTTCTTTGCAAAGAGATATGGCTAATATATCTCCTGGAGAAATCAACCAGCTTGCTCTAACTTCTCTTGATAAGTTGTGTGATCAACATACCTCATTCAAGAATATCATTAAAGGTGGTCCTATTCTCAAACAAGCTTGCAAGAAGCCTTATCTTTAGATAAAGTGCAATGATCAGAAGAAATGTGACTATTGTAACAAGAAGAAAAAGTACTACAGAGAAGCTTATCATCGCAGAAAGTTCCACATACAGATGGAAGGCTATAAGCCTTTAAGAAAACATATGTGAGAAAAGATGGAAGAAAGCAACGTTCTGCTTTATTCTTCAAGATAAAAACCTATCCTTCTCAGAAACCTGATATATGTTTTATCTTTGGATAACCAGGTCATTTTGCACGAACCTGCCCTCACAAAAGCAAAAAGGATATCAAGTTATTGAAGCAAATGCAATCCATTCTGCCTATTCATCCTTCCAATAACTTTGAAGATCTTATTAAGGAACAGTCTACTGAAGATGAAGATACTAAGTTGATGTTTCTGTTACGATCTCAGAAGAAGAATCATCAGATGTTTCTCTATATAAGCTACAGCAACAGACCTATATGAAAATGGATCGTACACCAGTTCAAAGACCATATGTCTAGATCCAACTCTTTTTGCAATATAAATATGATAGACCCATCAAAGATATTGGGTTTATGGATACTGGATCCAGTCGTACGATCATGAAGCCCAATATATTATCCTCCGAGTCATGGAATTCTCATGATGAATACTTTATAGCTGTAGATGGTAATTCATTTAATATTAGGCTTATTACAAAGAGAAAGATCATAATTTGATTCTTACCCTAGTGTATAGTTTGGACTAAAGTGCTTGGAAGCTATTTACCTGGCCCATATATTCTCGTTGGCATGGATGTATACAATAAAGCTTCACCTTTGCAATTCCTACCCACAGGCCTCAGGTATTGATCATTTTTTAGTCCATACACTGATATTAAGCAAATTCGCGTACTTCTAAAGCATAATCTCATTTAACTCAAGCAGTCAGACCAGGCCTAGGCCCAGTAGGTCTCCACTAATTCTTAACGTCTTCAGCAAAAGTACGATAACAAAAGATTACACATGGCAGATTATTCTCCATACATATCCACTTTTCTCAGACAGCATCCTCCTTGGCCTCCTGATCATCTTTCTACCTCATTCTTATCCTCATTGCTTAGACACAATTTAGAGGCAGGATATCCTTTATCTAGAAGCAATTTGCTTCGTTGGCATCCACCATGGCCACCAGATATTTTTCCCATTATAAATATCTTATTTCTCTTAAACAAGGTATAGGTTTTAAAGTCTTTATTTTTCCATTCATTATGGTTAATCACAATCTTTCTGGCACTACCAAAAATACTTTCCTCTAATAGCTAGTTTACCTGTGAGTGTTTCTGAAGTAACTTCTCCTACTCGAATGAGTTTGTTTTATTATTTACAACAATTTTTGAGTGAAACGAATTCTTTTTGTAGTCCCACAATGTTCAACCTCAAAGCACCTTACCTTAATGTGACTTTCCTTCATGATTCTCTATCTGAAAACACATTGTGGTATCTTTGGGCACTTTCTGCCCTCTATGCTTGTGTCGTTACTATATTTCCTCTTCATTTATACCAATATCTTTGTGATCAAAATAATGCAAGATCTCTACTATGGATATTTCTTGAATGGTTTCAACCATTATATCGCTAGAAGCAACAATGTTCTATTGTCATTGCCTAACATCGTTTACAGACAACCTCTGTTAGACAACAAGGTACACATTGTTTCTTCATCATTCATTGACTATATCAAGAAACTTATAATGGAGCTCTTTATACTGAACCTCGTGTCTTTCATTACCATACCTCATTATATTGGCCACGTCATCAAAACAATGTGCTCCTATCACTAAGAGATTTTCTTAAGGAAATAAATCATTTTTCTGAGACACCAAACATATCAAGTATGTCTGTAGGTAGATTTATCTTTATGCCCCTTGCTTTGCCTATAAAAGTAAGGCTCTTCCTCATTTGTAAGCATACCAAGTTAAGGATGTAAATTACACCTAAATTATACTATATGAAGGCTGTAAATTATGCCTAAATTAGACTAAGTTGAGGTTATAAATTGTGCCTAAATTAGTTTGAAGTATAATGAATATAAGTTTGAGTGTTACTCATTCTCTCTAAATATTTATTGGAGTTATGTAAATATAGTGCCCTGAAAAGCAAATATATTTACATATAACTTAATTTTCTTCAAGTTACTTTTGTAATGAAAATATTTATTATTAATAAAACAAAAGAGTTTGGTTTTAATTGTATGAGCATTATATATCTAGTCATAAAGATTCTTTCGTAAGTAATATACATATTCATGGAGATGTATAGGAAACATGTATATTGTTAGAATCTAAATTAATTGATTCATAGTTGAATTATCCAGTTGGGCGCATGATTATGGTTTAGACTATAGTGTTGCATTTTATCTCCGTGTAAGTAAAAGAGTTTACTTCAAGGGAATGATGTGTTTCATATCATAATATTAGTTGACTATCGATAATGGCATTATTAAATGAATCTGGAATTAAGTATGTTTTTAAAGAATAAAGTGGGTCATTACTTCGTTACTTTAATCTTAAAACATACACCTTAGCATCCTGTTATTATGAACCACAATCCTGATGAGTGGTGAACTCATATATGTTTCATTATAATTCTTGATATGATCGAAATGGATTTTTACAGAATATCAATCCAGTTTATGCATGTTGGAATTATTAATTAAAACATGTATTAGGGAACATTCACTCAAATAAAGAGTTTATAGTGATATCATCACTTTTAGATGTTTTTATAGAGTTTGGTGATTAAACTGGCTCCAGTAGTTTGATGGACTAGCTACCCATCAAGTCTTAACTCTAAGATGAGATCTTGTGTGATAATCATCATATAGAGTAAAATGGGAGATAGATGGAAAAATCAAATATAGAGGCAAAATGGTAATTTTACCCCTTATTGAGTGGATGGCTATAATACGATTCATAATAAAGTTTGCAACTGGACATCTTATTTAAAACATGTATTCTCATAATATTTAGTAATTTAAGAGTTCAACCAATTGTCTTTAGTGGAATGACATTTGGTAATAAGCTGGAATTAATTCTAATAAAACCAAATTAATTCATTAATTTCGGGCTTATTGGAGCTTGAATTATATAAGTCCAATTAGATTTCCCATTTAACTTATAGGAAGGTTATCAAGCAAAGTAAGAAATATAAATAGAGGTTTTAAAGCCCATGATTGAATGTTGGGCTTACTTTAA
>JAOQML010051753.1:0-10286 GCA_027568935.1 Erythroxylum urbanii
TTGCATTTTCAATTCAATGTTATCATTTGGGTTTTATTAGTTTCCAAAAACTAAAGGGTTTTGTTTGTTTCCAAAAATAATCACCTATCTTTCACACATTTAATTTGCCATCTGAATTCCACAATTCCAGCTTTCCATTTCCAGAACATCCAGTTAAAGAAAAATCATATCATTTTTTCTACTCACCAGATCAAGAAACTTCCTTCATCAATGTTGTAGTTCACTTCTTGAACTTCAATTTAGCCTCAAAAACCACTCTCAAATTCCCATCCTTTTGTCCAAAAATGCACTTTGAAATCTCCTAATTGTTAAGCTTGCAGTTTTAGCACTTTCCTAATCTAAAACAAATCTATCAAAAATATTTATAACTGTTTCTCTAGATGTCAAATGGCCACGATTCCTTCACCACAGTTGTAGTTTACATCTTGAACTTCAATTTGACATAAAATTTCATCCCACTTGACCCAGCCAATCGTCCAGAACATGAGTTAGAAATCAATTGTTTTGTTTTCATACGATCAGACCAAAACTGTCCAATTTTCAAATCCCCACCACCAGCTACCATTTCCACCACCACTAGCCACCATTGTCACCACCACGCCAACAACTTGTCTCTGTATAATGACAGATAGTAATATTACTCAAGACTTAAACTTTTAGGAGAGGGAGAACTGAGAGAGAATGGAAAACATGCAAACTAATATTCATTGAAATCAAACATTGAACTTTTCCCTGCTCACAATGGAAGCGGAACCTTGCTTTTATAGGTAAAGCAATGATAGGAAAGTAAAACACTCAAAAACACACTGATTACAACTTTAAAAAAGAAAGAATCTTTAAGTACAATCATCATACCTTTCACAAAGCTACTTTGAAAAAGCAAACAACTTTCTAAAAAGCAAACAGTATGAAGATAAGAAGGAATATTATGTAATGGTTTGTGGGCTACAAAGATTCTCCTTCATCAAAAGACTCAAAAAGAAAAACACCTAAAAAGACAAGGTCCGCTTTAAAGTGCTAAAGTGAGTTCGTTATCATAGTCAGATTCATCCGTTAATGTCATGTCGTTGTCAATTTACTCAAGAATGTGGCCGATATTAGTTGTAGTCCAAGTAGAAGGCCATGGGCTAAAAATAGAAATGGGGTCTTGAACAGGGCTAGATGGTACGCTGGGAGCCATAGACTTGCGATATGTAGGGCAAGGAACTTAACCAGCTCAAATGTTGATAACATTAGAGGGAGCCACTGATGTCTATTGGTCAAATGATGGAGTAAGAATCGGTGCGAGAAGAGCAGTATCTCTAAAATATGGATTAAGAGATGTACAAATGTTAGACAGAGACAGGCTTGGGGATTGATTGAGTTGACCTAAGAAAGAATGTAAGTCTACCATTAACTGTGTGCCTTCTGTAGACCAATCAAGGGTGGTTCGTCAACGTTGAAGATGATTTAGTGTACACAAATGTCCAGAAGTACTCCTACAGTAAGGACGATATATGATATAAATGACATAAACTTTGTGATTAATTAAAGCAGTGTCCTATAAAAGATAATGAGTTAAGAGTTGAAACATGTCCACACACCATTTGGATAATGGTTAAAACCATTCTAAAAAAGTCCATAAAAGAGATTTGACATTTGTAGGATCAGATAAATGACGAGAAACATGGAGGGGTGATAGAGAGATAAAGCAAGCATATAAGGCAGACAAAGCCCAAAGATGCTATAAGGTAGTATCGTGGAGAGTATCATAAAGATGATACATTAGTTTGTAGGGAGCAAGAGCATCAAAATAAATAGGAGTGGGTAAAATATCAATTTTGATAAGTGTGAGATGAAGATAGTAGTAAAATAGACTTTGATGAAGAAGGGAGAAGAGGTCTGCAACAGTGGTTGGAGGAGTAGAAAACAAAGGGGGAAATCTTTTAAAAAATTTTCAAACTTAGGAAACTATATGATCCAAAAAAAAAGGAATAGGATATTTTAGAGAAGAGGAAAGAAATAAGATAGGTTTGGTTGGTCTAGAGAGAAAATCAGCTAGTGTGTTTTGGTGACCTTTAATGTGAAGAATAGAGAATTTATAACGAGAAAACTATTCTTGCCAACGAAGCAATTGACTATTAGGAAGATATTTCTTGGGTTGATCAACAATCTTGGGAAAAGAAGTTGATAGTTGTCAATTGGATGATATTTTACGGTTTAATTTGTTATGTAGTTAGTGTGAATTTGAGTGTTGAGTATGCATTTAGGGTTTAATTATGCTAGTTTGAGTGTTTTTATGGGTTAGATTAAGCCTTTGAGCTTAAATGTTATATTTTTGAGGTACCGTGATACGTTTGTTAGTGTTTCAGGGTAAACGGTGAAGAACGGAGAAGATTCAAAGAGTTTTGGGCCAAAGACCTAGCCCACACTCGTTACACAGCAGGCCACGATTGTGACAGAGAAGGATGAGCAAGCTATAGCCAGGCCAAGATCGTGCACATGGGGCACGATCGTGACAAAAAGCCTCCAAGTCAAGCCACGATCGTACACATTGGGCCACGACATAAAGGTTAAGACGCTGGCCACAATCGTGGCAAGCAGGGCCACGATCGTGGCCTATTTTGGGCTGACAGAAAAACTCAAGTTTCGCAAGATTTTTTGGATCGTTTTTACCCCGACTTTGACCTAGAGCCTCCAAAGTATAAATAGAACATAATGTGATAGAAGCAACAATTTTTGGAGAGCCTCGAGAGTCATGCAAGAGAGCTTGATTCGGCCAATTTTGAGAGAAACCTAGAGAGAGATAAAGAGATTGAGGAAGGAGACGAAGGAAGAGAGACACAGAAATGAGCTAGACACGACATACTTCTTGGAACAGGTGGTTTCCTACTGTCACCGCTTCCAAAATTCTATTCCTAACAGTATTTTCCATTTATTTCAGTTTTATTCGTGTATGGAATTGAAATAGGTGTTAAGAATAGTTGTGTTGAATATTGAGTTTATGTTTATACTCACTTTCGGATTTTGACTCTTGATATTAATAAAGTTTAATTGATTGTGTTTTTATTGAATTGATTGTGGTTCAAATTCTGTTCTTAATAATTCGGCAACAAACTGAGAGGGTGAGCTGGGTGAAGATAATCGATTTGGGCTAACGAGAGTTACATGAATCGATAGGTAGAGAATTGAATCAAACCGGTAGAGTTATGTAATGAGAGATCGAATATAGATTCCGGTAGTTAGAAGACCATTTTAAAGCTAATTTAGGTTTTAAGCCAATTGTAAATCAAGAGATCACAATTCCATAATTTGAATTAGGGAGTATCAATTAGGGTTAAGAATTATAACTGGAGAGAGAGTAGTTCACCCTAAAACCGTCTAGACCCGTTAATTCAGTGATTGCATAATCGGTTAGGTTTTCATTAGTTTCGAATCAAAGTCCCCTTCCTCTCACTTGGTGATTTCTAGGTTAATTTTAGATTGGGTTGTGTGATTGCTATTTTGTTTACACTTAAGTACTACACAAACGACCAGTGAGCTTGCAGAATTTACCAAGTTTATAAATAGTAAAACTTGGTGCATGTAACCTTGCGATGAAAAGTGTTATCCATTTTAATGACAAAGTGATAAGGAACGAGGTGGAAAGCAAACTTTTCAATACCTTTTTTAATAGCTAAGATCTCATTGTAACTGATGTGGTAGCGGCATTTAGAGATTCGAAATTGGCCACTTGCATTACCATAATAATGGCATTTGTCATTGATTTCTTCGATAAGAACAACACCCCACTAATGATCACTAGCATTTGTCTGTATTATGTGTTATCTAATGTTAGGAATTTTTAAAGGTGGAGGATCTTGACATATGTGACTCAAATGCTGGACAACCTATGTTTGTTCTAAATGCCAAAGTGGTGGATTATTTTTGAGCAACTTGGTTAAACATGAAATGTAAGCTACCACATGTGGTATGCACTCATGAATGTAATTAACAATCCTGAGGAATTGTTGTATTTGTTTCACGGTAAGATTTTCATTAGGAAAATATAATAGCTTTTGTGTAATATATGGACTAGGCTGGTGGAATCCATCTTTGAAATGCATACCCAAAAATTCAATCTCCTTTGTACCAATGATGCTTTTAAAGGCTGAAAGCATGATGCCATACTATTTAGTAAGATTGAAGAATTGCTGAAGTACTGCCTGATGTTATTCATGGGTCTTTGAGAACAGGAGAATATCATCAATGTAGATGATTGCACTATTGAGGATATGCTTATAGATCTTGGTCATGGTTTTTTTAAATAATGATGGGGCAACTTTAAGCCCAAATAGCATAACAGCCTATTGGTATTATGGATTGGGAAAGCAGAATGCAGTTTTGTACCACTCAGTTGGGTGAACACCCAATTGCCAAAATCCTGCCTTAAGATCAAACTTGAAAAAGATAACAGCTTGTTTAAAAAATAGTATTTGAGTAGTGATCTTAGGGAGAAGAAACTTGTCATCTTGTAGGAATGCATTCAGAGGTTTGTAATCAATCACCAATATCTTTTTATAGCACTTTTCTCTGAAAGTTTGTTCATATAGAAAGCCTGGCAAACCCAATTTAACTTTGTGGGCTTAATGAGTCCTTGCTTCAGAAGGATAGCACACTCGACTTGTGTGAGTTTGAGGTCATCAAGGTTCATCTCTATATATATAGCTTTCGTAGGATTGATATCCTCATTCTTTTTTAAACCAAAGAAGATATGGATGAGAAAAATATACATGTGATTTAGGATAATAGTCTAACAATTTATATCACAATGAGGTATATGGTGTAGGAGCTTGAGAAAGTTCAAACACATTTTTCACTTCTGTGTAGGGACTGTCAAATGATCGATACCTGAGGCCTGTGGAAGGATCTATAAAGGTAAGGCTTTGCTATATACATCCTTACCAATAAGAATATCTAGGCCAGGTAAATTGCTTCCAAGCACTTTAGTCTAAACTGTACAGTGTGGGAAGAATCGTGTCCCGATCTTTCTCTTTATAATTAACTTAATCTTGAATGAATTGCTATCTGTAGCAGTAAAGTACTCATCATGTTAGGTCCATGCTTTAGAAGGTAAAATGTTGGGCTTCATAATTGTACGGCTAGATCCAGTATCTATAAATCCAATAGCTTTGATGAGGCAATCATATTTGTCTTGTCTGAAGAGTTAGATTTGGACATATGGTCATTGGACTAGAGTACGATCTAATTTCATACAGGTTTGCTGTAGCATGTATAGAGAATCATCCCCTAGAGAGATAAAGGAATCAGAAGATTCATCTTCAGAGGTCGTAATAGAAATAGCAAACTTAGTGTCTTCATCTTCAGTGGCTTGTTCCTCAATAAGATCTTCAAAGTTATTAGAAGAATGAATAGGCAAAATTGATTGCATTTGCTTCAATAACTTGAAATCTAGTGAGGACACATTCGTGCAAAGTGTCCTGGTTATCTACAGAGAAAGCATTTATCAGCTTTCTGAGAATGATGGGATTTCTTCTTGAAGAATCGAACAAACTTTCATTTTGTTCAATCTTTTCTCATATAAGTTTTCCTAAAGGGCTTGTAACCTTCCATTTGTCTGCAGAACTTTCGTCGATGATGGATATTATTGTGATGAGATTTCTTCTTATTGCTACTATCACAATTCTTTTTGTCTTTACACTTTATTTAAATATGAGGCTTCTTGCAAACCTGTTTAAGAAGTGGACCACCTTTAACTATGTTCTTGAATAAGGCATGTTGATCACAATGCTTATCAAGAGAGGCTAAAGCAAGCTGGTAGATTTCTCCAAAAGAAAGATTAGCAATACCCCTTTGTAAAGAAATAATGGTCCGTTGTAGCTCTAATTGTAGTTGATCTGGAAGGGATGAGATAAAAATATATTGAAGATTAACATCATTTCATTCATTCAAAAGATAATACCTTTCTGTCATACATTGAAACTACTTATGTAAATCACGTTTGTCAAGTGAACAATATTTCATTGTAAAATACTCCTAATGGATCTGCTTATCTATAAGCTAAAAGTCACCAGTGAATTCCTTATGAATTATTCCAAGAAGAGCTCCAGCTATAGCGACTTGGATATACTAAATTCTTTGATAGTCGTCAATACTTTTCCACCATTCTTGCAAAGTACTAGTGAAATGAGAAGTAAACTCAGACAAAATATCCTACAAAGGATTATTTGATCGAGTCATTTGAAGATCTATCCATGCACCGAATTCATGTAAGTGATCTCTCCATTTCTTTGAAGGAAGATCGTCAAAAGTAAACCAAGGTCCTGAAGTAGGCTTGGTCTGTGTAGTTGGTTAAACTGGTGCTGCTTGTGGTGCTGGTGCTGGTCTGAAATGTTCAATACCTGTAGATTCTGCTTCACTTATATCTGGTTCAGCTTTAGTAGGCTCAAGCATAGTCATCAGAACTTATGCTAAGTTTGATAGATTAGCTAGCTGGCCTGAGGAATTAGAAGACGGTTTAGAGATTTGTTCAGATGATGACTCAAAAATTGTTGTTGAGACTTCAGATGTTGGGACAAAGGCTTTAGAACAACTTCTGAATTATCTGATTGGGCATAGGAATCTTCCGCAGTAAGTGTAGGTGTAAGAGTTGCTATGAACTCTGTCAGAGGCATTTTATCCTTCCTAGTAGGGGTGGAAGGTTGAGACTTCGGTGGAGAATGGGAGGTGTATGAATCTGTAACAGTTTTAATCCACTAGTTAACTAGTTCAGGTGTAGTATATAAAGGTGATGGCTCAAGAACTTGTTAGTTTAGGCTTAGATTTTTTAGGCTTTGCTTTAGCTGCCTGAGGATGGATATGCTGTCTGATCAAAGGATGGTTGAACTTGAAGACATTTGAATAGTCAGCTTCTTCTAGGTATGTCTGATACAAAGGAGGAGTGTATTGGTTGTATATTTGGAAATACTGAAGAGGATGAGCCATATACAATCTTAGACTGTGCAGATTGAATATCAGTTTCCATACGTTGCATAATTCCTTGTATCTTTCTGAGTTCCCTAGTTTTGAAGTCAAAGTTAGGTCCAAAATACTGTGTAGCAATGTAATGTCGAAGATCAATGTCAAGTTGTTGGATCTGAGCTTTGTATGAATGGTACAGTTGTTTGATCTATTTAGAGATGGAGTCAACTTTATGTTGAGTAGCATGAGTCTGTTAACTGATTCCATCTAACTTGGAATCAATTCTTCTAAGGACTTTGTTTGTGTTACTGCATTTGATGTCTGCTAGTTAAGAATTTCATCAGAAGGATTTGAGACAAGTGTTCTTTGTGAAGTAATTCCTGTGGCTTGAATATAAGGGCTAGAGATAACCCTAGTTGTTTCATCTGTACTCCTGTGTAGAGAAGAAAATTCTTCTTCGTATGACTTAACCATCATACAAGGTATAGGAGAGTAATGACAGGAATTGCTGGCTTAGGCTAACAGGTAGAAGATTTCAGTATCTCACGAAAAGATCTATATCTGAATCTTTCTGTGGGTAAACCACTAGATTTACTAGAATCATCTAGATCTGAATCATCCTTGTATGGGTGATACTGTTGAGAAGGCATACAACGAGTTTTAGACTTTTTCTTCCTCCTTAGTCGTCTGACATACTGCTCATCATCATCATCATTGTTTGACTTCGGGTTGAGATAGACTTCACAGTCAGGTTTGCACATAAATGGGTCAACATCCCAAACAAAGTATCCACGGTGATGACTTACATAGACTAGATCTCCATTTTATTTAAAATAATGGATAGGAGGATAAGATTTACCCTCTGTATGAGAAAATACGGGCTGAATCCGAAATATAACACCGGATATAGAAGGTCCAGATGGGTCTTCGTTGGCCTTGCATAGATGGACTTCACCGTTTCGTCTTTTAATGTCCTTAGAATCAGAGGAGTGGTTGTATGAAAAAAGTGTCGATGAGGCGCAGAGAACACCTTCTGGTAATTGGTGATCCATTCAGTAGGCATCAACTTTTCAAACTCCACAGTCGGTAATTACTTTGGGATTTAGAGGATAGTAGTCTAATCATTGGAACAATCAGCAACTATATAAAGGGCATCCGAAGTAGAATTTGGAAAGTTGAGGTCCAAAGCATGATTTTGCAAATGATAGATCATCTAGTGATATAAGGTAGCCATGATGGATGTGGGATCTTGATCTGGTTCAGTGATCTTAATCTGAACTTGCAACCGTTCAGACAAGGTGGGATCATCCAACCTGATATTGAAAGTAGGTGTTATTGTCAGAATGACACTTCCATTGTTGAGAGTTGTCAGCAAAGTACCAATCAAAACAATTTCGTACATTGCGTAGGCAGTGTCTAGAAGAGATATCCTGGCTGTAGCAGGTATTCCCTTTCTTTCATAAAGTGTGAGAACAAGGCATATAGCTCCTATATGTAGATTTGTAT
Organism: Erythroxylum urbanii; assembly: GCA_027568935.1. NCBI lineage: Eukaryota > Viridiplantae > Streptophyta > Magnoliopsida > Malpighiales > Erythroxylaceae > Erythroxylum > Erythroxylum urbanii. The sequence continues at coordinate 8,446 of JAOQML010051753.1, forward strand.
AGTTGTGTTCTCTCTAGAGAGAGATCAGCTACTTTGGTATCTCAAGCTTTACGTATTGTTCTGCTATAGTATGATCTAAGACCACAATGTTCCAATCTAAAACTCTGGATTATTTCTTTGAATTTTGGTCTAAATGTAGACAAAATAGTACGTATACTTCTTGTCCAAGATCGATCACGAGAATAAATACTATAAGGACTCAACAAAGGTAAAGAAGACTCATAAACCCGATTTTCTATGGGTAATTTCAACTAGATTTTCTATACGATTAGACAAAACACGCTTAACACTAGAAGGTAGACTAGAAATAGGCAAAGTTGAAGACAAATGAATAGGGTCATTTGGTAGTGTTTCCATAACTGTTGGGCTCTGTCCTTACTCACTCTTATCAAGACACAATGTTACCGCTGGCCAAGACATGAAACCTGGCTCTGATACCAACTCTGGGACCCTGAAGGGCACACAGGGAAAGTACGACAATCAACTAGCTAAAATAGTATCTTTAAGTAGACCATCGACTAACCAAAATCAAATTGTAGACTACTGAAGTATCTGGTAAACTATTGTAGAACAACATTAGAACCTTGTGACTATCGGTAAGTTTTAGGTATGATGGTTGAGACACATAGCCCTTCTCTCCATAAGCACAACACTCAACTTTCCTTTTAAGAACCTCACACTCTCACAACTCTTTTTTCCCATTTTGAAACAATAGTCACATTAGTATCTATACTCTTTCCCCGTTAAACTCTAATCTCACAGTAGAATTATTTTATGCAGTCAGAGACTATCTTAAACTTTCTGATACACAAGATCCGCAAAAGAGGCGAGTTTAGAGCATACTTGTCTTTGTATAATGACAGATAGTAACATTACTCAAGACTTAAGCTTTCAAGAGAGGGAGAATTTAGAGAAGATGGAAAAAACAAACTAATATTCATTGAAATTAAACATTGAACTTCTGCCTACTTACAATGGAAGAGGAACCTTGCTTTTATAGGTGAAGCAAGGATAGGAAATTAAAACACTCAAAAACACACTAATTATAACTTTAAGTACAATCATCACACCTTTCACAAAGCTACTTTGAAAAAGCAAACAACTTTCTAAAAAGCAAATAGTATGATGATAAGAAGGATCTTACATAGCGGTTGTGGGCCACAAAGATTCTCTTTCATCAAAAGACTCAAAAAGGAAAACACCTAAAAAGGCGAGTCCCATGGAATCCAATGTATTATTTGTCATGTATTGATTCATGCCATGACTGCAAATTAGATAGAGAGTCTAGATTACTTAAGCTGTCAGTATTATTTTCATATGTCTTTTGTCGTTTACTGTGGCTGAGCTCACATGTGTGAAGCTTATGCAGGAATCGATTCAACTCATCTTCATTAGGACTGTAACTATGATCGTTAGGGTTTTGAGCATCCTGGAAGACTGAGTCAAGAGGCTAAAAAGGTCCTGCAAGGTCTGATTCTTATGCGTCATATTGAGGACTATTAGGACTTGGTATGTCAATATCTAGTGCTTCTAGTTCACAGAAAAATTTCACCTAGATAAGGTCCAATGGAGGAGGAAATCGGTGTATTAGGAAATTGATTTATCCCTTTGAGAAAATCTATAAGAGATTGGAGCACATTGTCTTGATATCATGGACAATATAATGAAGTATGATAAAAATAGGCATGGTGTTCAGTGTAAAGGGCTCCAATATATGTTTCATGATATGGACGATGAAGGATGAAGAAACAATGAGTAGATTATCTGTAACATCCCCTCACCAATGGGAAGGGTAAAATAGTCATTTGGAATAGGTTATAAGTGCTTAAAATTGTATTGAC
>JAOQML010051782.1:0-10285 GCA_027568935.1 Erythroxylum urbanii
GAGGAGAGATTTGTGGAATTCTTTTACTGATTCCTTTTGCTTATTGTTACTCTATGGAGACTTGAACTTATACTTGTCTACGAATGAGAAAATTAGACGTTTGCCTTTTTAGGTGACTAAAGTGAAAGAGTGTCAGCACTTTATGGCACAACAATCTTTGGCAGATGCTGGGTATATAGGTTCTTGTTTTACATAGACCAATAACCGGGATGGCTATCTCTGTATTAGGAAAAGGCTTTATTGGCCTTTGATAACCATAAAATGGATGCAAATCTTACGCTTACCGTGTAACATTTTAGCCAAGTTCAATCTAACCACTCTCTATTACTGCTCTCGATCTTAAAAATTGAAAATTCTACAGGCCCAAAATCATTTCGTTTTCAAAATGATTGGTGTTTGCGAAGGGACTTTATGGTAATAGTTAGAGAAAATTAGATCTACCTTGTTCAAGACGCCCACTTATAAAATTGGAGTAAGTTAAACAGACTTAGGTCGGTTCACAAAAATTGGAATAGACAATTATGCAGCAATTTTCAACAAAATGTTAGGAGGGCTGAAGATGAATTCATGGTCAAGGAACGACTACTAGAAGATGAGGGCTCAGGAATTGATAGGGAGGTCTACTTTTAGACCCTAAGTTATGATAGTGGAATCGTAGAGGCATTGGTGAGCCTTGACTAGTGCTTGACACGCAGAATAATGAAATAAGGCAAAGACTAGTGAGAAGGCAAGGATGAAAAGGGGGAATGTCAGGCGTTGGCATGCATTGGTGCACATTGGTGGAAATCTTTGACGAGATGTAAGATTCAAATGTGAGACCAAAAGAAGGCTTGAGATAGACATCAGGTGAAAGGTTAGCTGGATCACACGTATGATGGAATATGCAAGAGTTCCAAGGAGACTTAGCAAGTAAATCAAGCATGGTGCAAGTTTTGGGAGAGTTTTAGACCTTCTATGAACTGACTTGGCTAAAGTTGGGTTCTTGATGGACTAAGGACTTAATGTGTGCTCAAATGGATAGACCATGGTAATAGAGTTGGCATAGGAAAGCATTAGACAGACCAGTGTGCTATTAGCTTGGATGACTCATTATCAATAGATAGAAATGAGATCTTAGATGATGTGGCGGATAAGATTACAATGGATGAACATCAACTCTAAGAGATAAAGATCATGTGGAAGGATCATATAAAGATAGAGGATATCTTCATAGATATGGATATATCATTCCTAGATAGTTGTAATCTTTTATCTTATTATTGTGATGGAGCTTAATCTTATTAGATAGAGTCCTAATTGTATGGGGATGTCATTTTATTGGTTAGTATGATGTAATCTAATAAGGATATGATAGGATAAGATTGTGATCTTAGCTATTAGAGTTCTATTAGGATTCTAACTTGGTCATTTAGAGGTGCCTATAAATAGCTCATTTAAGCTTTGCTCTTCTTCATAGGTGAGTGTGGGAGACATTTAGAGATTGAGAGAGCATTCCTTTGTATACTTTGAGAAAAGTAATAAAGGTTGGCTTTTTATTTGCATCTCTTTCTCATGTTCTTTTTTTTGCCATGAATATTTAGTTCTTTCGTGGTTTTCTAACAAGATTGTGAGAGTTAAATACTACGAGGATCATGAGATAAGGTTGAATCTTATTTTAACGAAGCTAAGTGAGATTTTTGTACAAAGTGGTTTGCGCATCTTGTGGGATAAGTTCATTCTTAAAGGAAAAACCTTTGTAACACCCACCATCTAGCTCGAGCTCAATACAAATAGGTGCTATTAGAGGAAGAATGTTTTTGGTGCCATAAATCTAAGTTTAGGTGAATTAATGAGGGGGACTCAAATACAAAATTCTTCTATGCAACTTAAAAGAAAAAAGGATTCGCTCAGTAGTTCATCGAGTGTAGGGAAATGATGAAAAATGGATTATTGATTCTTAGGGTATTCAGGCTAAGGAAGATCGTTATTTTAGCCATTTATTATATAATGAGGGATATGACGTAGATGTTATGGACACTTGGTGAATAGGGTGATTGTGATAGTGTTGTTGAATGCTGAGAATGAAGACTTACAGAAAATGTCAGTATCAGAAGAGATTCTTGCGGTGATAGGGCAGATGGATAATGATAGTGCAGCAGACCCAAACAACTTTACTGGGAGTTCTTTACTCATTGTTAGGAGGTAGTGGAAAGTGAATTAGTGGCCGCAGTGCAAGAATTCTTTGTGGGAGGAGACCTTCTTAGAGCTTACACATATACCCTTATGGTACTCGTTTTGAAGATTGTCAACGCATGTTCATTTGTGAAATATAGGCCAATTAGTCTTTGTAACTTCTTTCGAAAGGTGATATCTAAGTTGATCATAAATAGGTTCCGTTTGATTTTGCCAAAAATCATCTCTTCATCAGGCAGCTTTTTTACCTAGGCAATCAATCTCTAATAACATTTTGTTGGCTCAAGAAATATGTTCATATATGAATAGAAAGTTAAGAGGTGGAAATGTTGGACCCTACACCCCACCCGTAGGTGTTTGCAAGTGATACTGCGGAGTGTGTTTGCAGGTGATACCGCGGCATCCAACCTTAATCAGAATTGTCCACTTTGGCTGCGACTCAACCTTGCAACCTCACGGTTTTGTTCCGCTTTCGCGGACGCCTCTTACCATTGAGCTAATAGGTTTAAATGGTGAAAAATATGTTGAGGTTGAGTTAGGCTGAAATTTGAAGTGAGTTAGGTGTTAAATGAGTTTTAGATAGTGTAAAATTGGAAGAGAATAAGATGGAAGTGAGTTATGGCAAATCTGGAAAATTAGTGGTTTTAGGTCATTTCAGTGTTTTGACCATAATTCTTTACGTAGGTATGATATTGAGGTGATTCTTGGCCAAATTTTCCCTTTTCATTACTCCAAAACAACAGTATATACATCAGTGTTAGCTTAATGGTAAGAGGCGTCCGCAAAAGCGGAACAAAACTGTGAGGTTGCGAGGTCGAGTCGCAGCCAAAGCAGACAATTCTGATTATGCTGCGGTATCACCCGCAAACACACGCCGCAGTATCACTTGCAAACACCTACGGGTGGGGTGTGGGGTCCAACAGGAAATGTGTTGCTCAAGTTAGATATGGCCAAGGCATATGACAGAGTGTCTTGGCTTTTCCTTATTAAAGTATTGCATCACTTTAGGTTTGAGGAGCAATTTATGGACTAGGTTTGAAGGCTAATTTCAAATTGCTGGTTTTCTGTATTGGTAAATGGAGTGCAATTAGGATATTTTCACTCATCATGAGGTTTGAGATAGGGTTACCCATTATCTCCAACTCTTTTTATTATTAGGGTCGAAGTTGACAAATGGCCACATTTGCTATTCCTAACGGTGCCCTAGGGTGACACTTCTCTCCTATGCTGATGATATATTGATTTTTATGAATGGACTAAGATTGTCCCTCACAGCAGTCAGGCAGGCATTAAGAGAATATGAAAGGTGTTGTAGCCAACTAGTTAACACTAATAAAAGTGATTTTTATGTGGGCAAATGCTCTTAGACGAGACAATATTTAATTGCTCATATCACTAGGTTCCAGCATCACCAGTCCTCGTTCACGTATATTAGATGCATCATTTATTGGGGAAGGCAAAGGTCTTAGTTTTTCAATGGATTGGTAGATAAAGATACTCAAAAAATATCTCACTGGGCAAGGAATTTTGCTCTCAATGGGAGGAAGCATGACTCGGCTTCGATCAATTTTACAATCTCTTCCATTACAAGTCTTGGCTGCAGCAAACCCCCCATAAGGGATTTTGATTAAATTGGAAAAAAAATGTGTAGATTATTTATGGGGAGTACGTTAAGAAGGGCCTATACATCATTGGATTGTATGGAAATCACTATGTCGCTAATCAAGGGTTGATGTGTGTAAGTTTCAATAATACCTTCAATAATCTGCAAGTGCACAATTCGTTAGTGTAGTACCTAAGGTATCGATCCCACAAGGAGGGATAATCTAATCATAAAATTTAAGGCTAAAACAAATCGCAAAAGTTCAAAATATAACAAAACTAAAATGAGAATTCAATTCAATCAATCAAATTAAGAGTCGAACACAACAATATTAATTATTCAGCAGTTGCAACACACACCTAAGAATCATGCTAAGGCAATTACTAAATGAGAGAAAGGGAATTTTACCTATCATTAACGCTACCCTAACTGATTATGAATTACCGGATTATTAGTTCTAGACAATCCTAAGGTTAATTACTCGCACTCAAGTTAGAACCATTAACCCTAAATCATAAACCCTAATTAGATTGTGGAAGTTGTCTAATAAACTATCAGAAATCTATGTAAGATCTCTCTTCTCACAATGTACCAATTTGATTTAATTCTTTTTATATTAAATCACCTATCACTCGTTAGCCCAATTTAATTATTTTTCATTCAATTCACCTTCTCATTTTATTATTAAATTATATAATCGCCGAATTAGATCACAATAAATCCAATAAAATATAAACAATCAAATTTCATTAATTCAAAGATAAAACTCCGAAGGTGAGTTTAGAACATCTTCAACATTCAAAAAATCCTATCATCAACTATTATTCCAATTCTATAAAATAATAAAATTGAAAATAAATAGGAAATACGATTTGAATGGATGATGGAAGGCAGTGATGTCAGGAAACTCCTGATCTGGGAAGTACGTTTAGTCAACTTCTTCTCCTTTTCTCTTTTCCTTCTTCTTTTTCTCGATCTATAGATGAATTCTTTCTGAGGTTTCTCAAAAGTGACTAATGAAAAAGCTCCCTTTGCCTCTTTGTCTTATTCTTTAAATATCTTTATGTTTGAAGTAACCATAGGATTTTTCTGGGGTTCGAAAGGTCTAAAAACCCCTCAAAACTTGACGTTTTTTAGTGTTAAAGCATATGCCTGATGCAGGCCACGATCGTGGGCCACATCTGAGCCTTCTGTCACGATCATGACATGTAGGCCATGATCATAGGTCATGGTCTAGGCTACTGTCACGATCGTGGCCTATTATGCTTGTGGGCCATTGTTTTCACCTGAATGTCTTTGAAGCTTCTCTGTTTTTCGATGTTGACCTTGAAACACTAACAAATACATCAATTTACCTCAAAAACATAATATTTAAGCTCAAAGACTTGTATTAACCCATAAAACACTTAAAACATAAATAATTAACAAACTAACACAATTCTAACCTAAACACATACTAAACGAGCAAATTAACAATTAAATACATATCAAACTAAGCCCTAAATCATGATGCAATTTATACTTATCAACATCCCCACACTTAAACATTTGTTTGTCCTCAAGCAAACAAACATCAAACACACAAAATCACAAAGCACAAAATGCAATAATGAGATAACGACTTCAACTTCATAAAATAAATTTAACTTTAAACACAATCTTTCAAGTTATTTCAAATCATTAATATACAAAATCAATATCTAGGGGCTCTAAGCTAAACATACATATTAATCAAAACTCAAATGTCAAGTTACTCACTCTTTTCAATTGCACACATACATTAACAATTCTTTGGTTATTCAAACTTTATAACTACTCATGAGTATATTTTTATGAAAAGTCAAGCTATTTACAAGTTCGGTAAGTTTTATTAGAAACGTTTTTTCAATTTAATATTTTGTAGACATATACTTAGTCTTTTACTCGGAGGCGAATATTGGTAATGAATGTCGATCCGGTTACTCGACTAAGTCATATTTTTGTTAAGCTGTTGGTTGAAACGTCATTATAGTCTTTTGATGCGGAGGCACACATTTATGATGTTTGTTGATTCAATTACTGAACTACATCACGTTCTCAACTAGCTACTAGCTTTGTTCATAACCCAAAGGCCAACGGAATAGTTGCTATTTTTTATTTATTTTTTTATTGCCTACTTATTGATTTAGTTACTCATTTTCATGAAAAATTACTTGCAAAGCTACTTTAGCCGAAAGACCTAAAATTATGAATGAATGTGACAATTTAGAGGGTGAAAAACTAACACTAAATTCTAATTAACTTGTATAGTTAGCCAAAGAATCGATTCACTATTTTTACGAGCTAATGAATCTTCACAACCTAATAAACGATGTTCAAAATTAAATCAGTTTCAATCCATCTAAGCCATTGACATATTCGCAAAATTCATAAATGTAACCTAACAAATTATTATACAATATGCAAAATTCACATTCAAAACAAAACATATAACCCTTCCCACACTTGAACAACACATTTTCCTCAATATAAGAAGGAGGCAAATAAACACGCATAGCAAGAAGAAACATAAATTAAAGTAAAAACAAAAATAAAATAAAGACTAAATTTCAAAAGAAAAGAGTTAGAAACAAAGCCTCACGATGATGGAGGTGGGGATGGTGTCGGAGGTGGCAGTTGGATGCCTTGAACCTTGAAGTAATGATGGATACGATGTATATCCCAACTCTAACGTCGTTGTGTTTAGGCCATCTCTTTCATTCTTTTAGATTTCTCTACAAGTTTATCTATAATTACCTTGGTGTTTGCGGAGATTGTATCGAGCACTTTCTTCCAGCCCGGTTCATATGTGTCTTCTTCCTCTTCAAACTCTTCACTGGTAGAATTTTCTTCTTATTGTTCCTGAGCACTCAAACACATTTCATTGGTCCTATCTTGACATATGTCTTGGCACCAATATCCTAAAGTTCCATATTACAAGACTTTAGGATTTTAGCTCGCTACAGATGATGATGGTTTATGAATTCAGGATGGTAGACCGCGATTCTCTTGCACTCAACTCTATAGTAATCAGCTATGGCTGAAACCAAATAATCCATTCCTAAGTTATTATTCCTCTTACATTGAGTAGCAATAATTGCCTTAAAGATGTGGGTGGTTGTGGAAACTGGGATGTTCTGGTCTATGTACCATAATAGGAAAAGTTCCTTCGTCAAACACTTGTTGGTTTTTGTTTTGTCAAAAGCAGTTTGACATATAAATTTGTTCAGCAACAAGTGTTTGTGGCTACTGATGTTGTTTTTGTGTGCATTCTTAGCGTCAAAACGTTCTAACCTAGTTAGTTCAGTCTAGTAAGGGGTGACATGGAAATCATCGTGCTGATCCACTACAGATGATTCAGGGAAACCACAAATTTCTTACAAAGTCTCATAATTAAGCCCATAAGGTTATCCCCACAACCTAAACCATAATTCCCTAGGTTTATTGGATTTGAACCGAAGTGATATGAAGAATTCTAAGGTAAGTTCTTCGTAAATTGGGTATTGAAATTGAATAAACTGTCCCCATTAAATTCTCTCTGTTAAATTTTCAACCTTATCTGTCAATTCTAGTTTATCTAAAGTCTTAAAATGAAAATACTTGGGTATTGAGAAAGGTGCTCTATAATCAACTACCCTATTCTTTCGCCCTCGTCCCGAGACTTGGTTTTGTCCGGATGATTTATCGCGCTTTGTTGACTGCTTAATGTGCAACATACTAGTTTTCAAGTAAATAGAAGTTGGAAGAGACTGGAAGTTTGGAATTTGGTTAGAAAGATGTGAGAGCATTTGAAGATTCTAACTTAGAGAGATAAATTTAAAATGAAAGTGAATGAAAAATGGTGTGACATGAATATATAGGTGAAGGAAGGATAAAATGGTAAAAATTAACTAAAATTCACATGGACTATTTTTTCCACCAATTTTTTAATTTTTCTTCTTTTGTAGGTTTTAACTCTCCTAACCCCATTTTTTGGCTAAAGGTGTAGGGCATCATATGATACTTTCTCCCAAATCTACGAATGCACTATCTATTTCGACTCCATTGATACTACAAGGAATGTAAAAGTCCCCTAAGTCCTCTTTCTTCTATGCTATATTAGGGTTTTCTTCCGCTATGCGCTCCTTAACCTTCTTTTGGATTGATTCCTTTAGCGTGAGCCTCGTTTGTAGGTGTTCCGTTATGTCCTCAACCATGTTTAATTCAACCTCCTTAGAATTCCTTGTCGCCTTACTTAAAATTGACTTCTGCTGAGCTAAAATAAGGTACGGGAATTTTGGTCGAGGTTCCTCAATTGGCTTAATTACAAGCTCACTTAGAAGGAATTCCACAATTGCTTGTCCTTCTCTATTATCTCTATCTTCTTTCCCATGTTTAAGTTTCTTTTCTTGGGTTTAAGCAATGGCCATGATCCATTCCTTTGGGTTAGATTTAGTATTGCTTGGAAGGGTTCCTACATTCTGAGTAAAAATTGCCTCCGTTAGTTGACCTACTTGGACCTCCAGATTATGTATTGAAGAGGCGTAGTTCTTAGTAACTTGCTCAAACTTGCTTTCAATGCTCCTATGTGCATCCCCCATGCCTCCAATTTTATCTAAAATCCTATCTAACTTGGATTCCATTGAGTTTGGTTTATCTTGTTAGAAGCCTGGTTGTCCTTAAGATCTAAACTGTCCTCCATTATTATTCTTTTACAAGAAGTTAGGGTGATTCTTCCACTTGGGGTTGTATTTATTGGAATAAGGATTGTTTCCCCCTCCTCGTCCATATTGAGCTCCCATATAATTAACTTGCTCCAGATCAGTTTCCTTTATCAAGAAACAGCCCACTGTATCATAGTCCATCTGTCTACAGAGTTTACATTTTAGTTGCACAATTTTTACCAAAGCTGAGGACAAAGCCTTCATATTGTTGAGCTATCGAGTTAAATTGTCAATTTTAACTTGCATCTCTGTCATTTGATCCATAACTACAATTCATTTTTATTCTTGGAAAGTGGTGGTTTGTCCACTCTGCTCATTCATCAACAGGCAGCTATTACTTGCCATCTCCTCTATCAACTCTTCTACTTCATTTACCATCTTTCTCATCAGTGATCCTCCTAAAGCTGCATCAATCGTACCTCTTGTATATGGAGCTACTCCATTATAGAATATTTGCAACAATAATTCCTTGGGTAAGTTATGGTGTGGGCATTTTCATTGCAAATCCTTGTATCTTTCCCATACTTCATAGATTAATTCCCTATCACTTTACTGGAAGTTGGTAATCTCCTTGATAATCTTCGTGGTCTTAGTAAGGGGAAAATATTTTTCTAAAAAGGCATGCACTAGTTGATCCCAAGTGGTGACAATGACTAGGTTGAGAGAATCATACCAGGCCTTTGTTCTATCTCTTAAGGTAAAAGGAAAGAGTCTAATTCTTACCGCATTCTCCGACATCTAATGGTATCGAAAGGTATTATAGATTTCAAGGAAGGTCACTATATGTGCATTGGGATCTTCATTCATTAGCCCATAGAATTGCACATTCTGTTGAAGCATATTTAGGAAGGCTGGTTTAATTTCGAAAGAGGCTGCTTATACGAGTGGCCTAGCTACTCCTTGGTTGGCCACATTAAATCACGGTCTCATGAACTCCATAAGAGTTCTTTATTGATGTCTTTGGTTTGCTCTGTGGTCCAAATCCTGCTAAAATTCCTCGGTCATTATTGCTTTCGCGATTTCTTCTTCTTCTTCACACCGAGCTTTCCTAATTAATCATTTTAATCGAATGATATCTAATTCTAAGGTTTCAGTTGCACGACTCGAACTTCTTGCGACTCTTATGTTCATGCAAGAGCACGATTTCATAAATAGAAAGAACTGAAAAAATAAATAAAAAAGAATAAAAACTAACTAATGCCTTAAATTAAAGAATTAAACTAATCGCCTCCCTGGCAATGGCACCAAAAACTTGATCGGGTGTTGAAGTGTATAAGTTTTAATAATATCTTTGATAATTTGCAAGCGAATGGTTCGTTAGCGTAGTACCCAAGGTGTCGATCCTATGAGAAGGGATAATCTAATCCTAAAATCTAAGGCCAGAATAAATCGTAAAAATTCAAAATATAACGAAACTAAAATGAGAATTCAATTCAATATATCAAATTAAGAATCAAACATGAAAATATTAATTATTCAGTAGTTACAACACACACCCAAGAATCAAGCTAAGGCAATTACCAAATGAGAGAGGGAATTTTACCTATCCTAATACTAACCTAACTGATTATGAATTACCGGATCATTAGTTTTGGACAACCTTAAGGTTTATTACTCTCTCTCGAGTTATAACTATTAATGTCACGACTCGAAACCACATCAGGCACATGACAACCACCGCATACTCGGGCTAAGGATACTTGCGTTCCCTTAATGTAACATCCCGGTCCCACCTAACGGGTCGGATCAGGGAAACGGGTCTATGAGAAGACCAATGAGAGAAGTAATG
>JAOQML010051847.1:0-10283 GCA_027568935.1 Erythroxylum urbanii
CAGCCCAAAAATGTTCATGCATGTGCCCATCCTCAAGCATGAAAACATCATCTCTTTGTCATTTATCCTTAATGTAACCATGAAAAAGAATGCGCAACTTACTTGATTCAGCAATTAGTTCTAGTAATGAGGGTGAAACACATGTACAGAATAGAGGATAAACAAGCTATTTTGAACCCCAGTATTTCTTCGGTGAAGGAAACAACAAAAGAAGGGAAAGAAAGTTAAGTGACAGCTGAAGAATTTTCCATCCAAAAAATATTTGCTACGTAGACTCTTTGCGTGCAATACAAGTGTCACCCATTAGCAGTCCACGTGTCACCATACTTACAAGCCATTTGTCAAATTTATAGATTGCCACGTGTCACACCATAATGGGCCCATAAATCAATATTTTTTCTAAAATTCACAAAAAATTTGAAAATAATAATATGACTCTCCAAATAAATTTTCAGATCAAAAATAATTCACCAAAAAATTCAAAATATCCAAAATATACAAAAATTGCTAAATCATAATTAATACACTCCAATTTAATCCACAATTTTCACTTATAAATCAAATTTACCCGGAAATGCCAATGAATGCATGTACAATATGAATGTTCAAAATAAATGTGTATGTCACAATTAACTTATGCTGATTTGTTTTTTTTATTTTACACAAATTTCTCATAATTTACTATTCCAGCCCTAACATAGGTATCGGGGTGTTACAATAAACACACACCCAATTATTTTATAATTCAATAACAATTTTAACGAGTTGAGTCAGGTCAAAAATAGATCTGGATCTATTTCAAATCTAGCATGGAGGAGGAGACTCAAGACTCTAATAGTAATGGGTGGGCTGGTAGGGCTTCGGTGGTGCTCTGGTGGCGTCGATGGTGGTGGTAGGCCACAGGTGTGGTGGTTAAGAGAGAGAGAGTGAGATGTGTGAATGTGTTAGAGGGAAATAAAAAAGTGGGAGAAGGAGAGAGTAGAGGGAGGGATTAGGGAGGGCCGCTGGTGGTGGGCACCGGTGATCGGAGAAGGAGAGAGCAAAGAGAGGGTTGCCGGAGTTTGAATGAGAGATTGAGTGAGATGTGAGAGAAAATAATTATGGAGGAGAACAAATAAGAGTGTCTTCAAGTGTGGGAGTAGGAATGTGAGGTGTTAAAAATTTTCTTTCGCAACTTAGTCCTCTAATTTTGTAAGGCTTACAGTACCAACTGATATTTAGTCCCGGTATAGACCCTCTACCTTCTACCAGTTTCAGTACCAATCGGCTAATTCCCTGAGTTTTTTTGTAAGGCTTACGGTATCGACCGATACAAAATGGATTTCACAATACTGGTAGGGAGAACAAAAAAACTCATGGAATCAAACTAGGAATTGATTTGGAAGAAGCTATAGCAAATCATAGAACCCTAAGGAAGTTGGTTTCCCTAGACTTGACCCAAAGATCTCTATACATTAGTTGCCAAATTTTGTTGAGCCTATTACTTTTAAGCTTAAGTTTAGTTTGATACATATTTTGCCTAATATTCTTGGTCTAACGGGTAAGGATGCTTGTAAGTATCTTAAGGAGTTCAATGTGGTTTGTCTTAGTATGAAACATTAAGGGGTGACAAAAGAGAAATCATGTTAAGAACTTTTCCATTTTCACTAAAAGATGTAGCAAGATATTAGCTTTTTAAAATTTTTTTAAATGAATTCATTAAATTGCCTAATTAAGAGCATCAATAAAGTGCTAACATAAGTATATACAAAAAAAAGTTACTAAAATATCATTATAATATTACATTAATAGCTAGTGGAAATGATGACATAGATTAATCCAAGTTTTATCTTCTGCTAAGTGAGTAGTTCAAACCATCAGTTACTTTGTGATCTACCAGTAATTTTCCAATCCAACGACAAATTTTGTGAGCAAGAGCATATTTCTCTACTTTATAATTCCTAAATAGTCTTTTATGCATTTTATTCTAAATCGTGTACATAAAATGGTTCAAACTAAAGCTTAGGCATTTCTGACATTTCCCAATTTTGATTCTCAACCCATACAAATATATTATCTCAGCCTGCAGATGTGCAAAATAAGTTCATATTATGTTGAATTTTTGTCTAAATAAAGGTAGTGTAATTCTATTGGAAAAATAAGTGATTGAAGGATTCAGATTCAAGACAGCATTGACATTGGGCCTTTAATTTGCCTACAAGGAGAGTTACCACATGGATTCAAATGAAAAGGATATTTTTATATAAGTATTTTCCAATATCAAAGACAATAACCACAAAGAAAGAAATTTTTGGAATCAAGCAACATCATAGAGCATCCCTATATGAGTATTGGAAGTGCTTTAAAAAGTATCATGCTAGCTACCCTAATCATAACATCACAGAGCAAATCCTTGTCCAATATTTCTATGAAGGATTATTATCTATGGATAGGAGTTTGGAAGATGCAATAAGTGATTGAGCATAGGGTGAAAAGGCTCCAAGGAGGAAAAAAACTTTAATAAAGCATATGGTAGCAAATTTACAAAAATTTGACATTCGTAACAATTTTTTTAGAGTAAATAAGGTAAACAATTCATCTATATAATGTCATTTAGATGAAATGAAATCTTTTGCTAAAAAGATTGCTAGGCCATACATAGGTGAAAGCTTGTAAGATATGTGTTAATGTGAACCATTCAAGAGATGGATCCCCAACTCCACAATAGGGAAAGATGGAGTATGTTAATGTTACAAGAGGAAACTTTCCTAAATAATACAATCCATATTCCTAAACCTATAACCAAGTTTGGAGAGTAGAGTGAGTAGGCAATAGTTATACTTCCCAAATAGGTCATAGGGTTAATAACAATTTCAACGTAAACTATAAGATATGTCATTCGAAAATATGGTTAAGACTCTTGCTACTAACACTTTGTAATTTTAATAGGATGTGAAACAGTTTCAGTAGGAGACAAGATCTCAAATTTATAAGAAAAGGTTTAGCATCTATAGTTAGAGAACCGTGTAAGTCAAATGGATTTTTCTATTAACCGTTTAAAAGATTAAATTGGATGAAATTATGATCACAAAGTGAGATAAATCCAAAAAATGATGGTGCAATCACCTTAAGGGGTGATAGGAAACTTAAGGATCCCAAAAGAACTATACATAGGATGGGAAATGAAGAAGAAATTGAGAAGGAGCTTGAATAAGAAGGAGCTCCCATATATATTTTAAAGGTAAATTATAAACCTCTAAATTTGTTAAGACTAAACCCTACCTTTTTCCTAGCAGGTTAGTAAAGTCAAATAAGGAAGAAAAGGATAAGGAGATCTGGGAGACTTTTTGGAAGGTTGAAGTGAATATACCATTACTGGATGTGATCAATTTGGTGCCAAGGTATGAAAAATTCCTTAAAAGATTGTACCAACAAGCAGAAGTTAAAAGGTGATGAAACGATTAAAATGGGTGAAAATGTTTCTGTGGTCTTCTAAAAGAAACTAGCTGGTAAGTGCAAGGACCCAGGCTTGTTTACCATTCCTTGTAAAATTGGTAACACTATAATTAAACAAGCCATGTTAGATTTAGGAGCATTGATTAATGTTATGCCCCATTTCATTTATTCTTTTTTAAATTAATGCCCTTTGCAAGAAGCTAATTTTATTAGACAATTGGTTGATCATATGAATGCTTATTAAGATGGGAGTAAAGACGTGCTTATGTAGGTGAATGAATTAATATTTCTTGAAAATTTTTATACATTAGATAAGGATGATAATACTTCCTATAATCCCACACCTATCTTACTAGGAAACTATTCCTTAACATGGTCCAAACTAAGATAGATGTTTGTGAGGGTATCCTCTTGATAAAATGTAATGGGGAACTGATTCATTTTAATATTTTTAATGCCATGAGAAACACTTAAGATGAGCATTCTATTTTTGTGATTAATATGATTGAACCTTTAATATAGGAAGTTTTTAAGCGAAAGTGTAGAGATAAATTGGAAGTAGTTTTAACCAAGGATAAGACTAAAGCTTCTTATGACAATATAATTTTTAAAAAAATCTATTGTTGGAAAAAATAGTACTTCTCTATTATTCTAGACTTAAACTATTTTTAGGTAAGTTGTATTCTAGTTGGATCGGTCCTTTTCTGGTTACTAATGTTTTCCCCTATGGTGCAGTAGAGATCCGAAGTCTGAAAATAAGAAAGATATTTAAGGTGAATGTTTATCGTCTAAAGCCATTTCATAAAGAACTTCAAATAGAGAATGCAAAAATGGTGACACCTAAACAGAAAATTTTATCACGTGAAAAAGAAAGCATACAGTCGAGACAATGACAGCAAACAAAGGCATTACTAAGGAAGTAACTCAAAGGGAGTTTGTCCCTTTTCTTTTACATTTTTGCATTTTTATTTTTCTGAATTCTCCATCTCTTAAATTTAAGGTCACATTAGGGACAGTGTAAATTTTAAGTATGGGGGTGGTGAGCTTGGTTCTTCTATATGTTTTTAAGTTCTTTTACACATGTTAAAAAACATTATTTCTTTTTCTTTTTTATTACTTCTAGGATTATATATTTATAATTAAAGAGTTTAATTATCCAAAAATATTTATAGCAACTTGGGCATGTATTTTTACTTTTATGGCTAGTGAATGTACATTTCCTTTAAAAGAGTAGTGACTAGTGGGTAGACAAAAGCCAATGAGATTTTAAATATCTTAGATTGGCTCATCCATGTTAGTCCCATTGTCGTTTGTTTATTTGTGATGCTCATGACATGTAAATCCTAACTTTGACTTGATTTTTTACTTAAGACCACATTTTTATCACATACATTAACATGGAAATGATATAGGCATTCTTTGTTTACAAGATACGTTAGCCAAATAGCCTAACTAATAACATGATTTATCTTATTATTAAGCCCATTGAGCTTTATTAGCCTTTTCTTTTTATGTTAACCATATTATGAGCTTCTAACATAACAAAATGTCTTACTAGGCTTTAAAGCTAGTGTAGCATTTATGATTGTTGATGTTTATGGATAGAAAAGAGAATAAATGTGGGGGATTCTCATATATGAGGATTGGTTATAGTTTATGAAATGTGATTTTTATTTCCTATCAATGAGTTCTATCGTTGATGTAGTTTCTTTGTATTTTTGTTTTTAGTTCTGTCTTTATTAAAAAATAAAAAAATAGAATAAAAGAAAAGAATTTATTAAGGAGAAAATCATTTTTTTACAAGTAATTTATGTAATCTTTCCTCCCTAAATTGTAACGAATGGGTGACTTGATTGTAATATAAATAAGAGATAAGTTATTATGAAGGGTCACCCTTTATAGGTAAAACAAATCATTCATCATTATTATTATGGGTGGTTTCTTCTAGTTCTTTGTACCTTATATGGTTTGTAGTCTGAAGGCTTAAATCTAAGCTACATAACAGAGTTTTTGCATTCATCAGAGTAGATGGTACACAAACTTAATTAGATGTTAATTTGTGCACTCGATACTCTATTGAGTATTCTTCCTACTTCACTATTTTTCGTGACTTTTGAACTATATTATCTAAGTATTTTTGACCTTATTCTTTGTACCTATTATGACCCAATAGATTTAAGGCTTCATCGCTATGACACCTAATGCTCTGATACATATATAGAGTCTCAAGCCATATATTGAGCGGGTGGGAGGATAATCATGATGTCATTGACAGCCTGGATGTTTATTATCTATGAAGCATCAACAAGAGGACACCAATCCACTTGTGGCATATGCTTGCCTAATTTATTAGGCATCATAATGAGGAAAGGAAGGTTGGTATAGTCTGTATCAGGCCTTATGTGACAAGACTAGCAAGACAGATGGGGATATTCGATCAATTAACACTGATGCGACAGGTTGGCACTACGACAACACTCAACTTGGATATAATGAAATTTTTGCACATGGTCAGCCAATGTTGAGAACCCATGTGAGACATTTATAAACTCATTGGGAAAGTCAATAAGCCAGCAGTAGTGGGTGGAGTTAAAGAGGAGTCACTTGTAGGAGAGCAACCACCTCAACTATAGTCATCGCCACCTAAGATAGGAGGTGTAGTACTAGAGGAGGATAGTCCGAAAGAACCTAGGGAGAGGATACTCCATCCAAACCAGCTGAAGATAGCTCGACTAGAAAGATGGGTGGTACAGCTTTTGGGAACTCAAAAGACTCTCTGACTATAACAAGCAAAGCTTCATGGAATTGGTAATACGAATCAAAAATTCAATTGAGCGGATAGGAAGGCTCGAAACCACAGTTGGATGCATGGGAGAGTTATTATTGATAATGAAGAGTCATTAGGGCTCAATTTCCAACCTCCACCATCTAGTAAGGTACTTCTTCAGTAGCTCATCCACCTGTTTAAGATCATTAACCTAAGAACTCTTCATTATTGAACTAACTTAAGTCACACCACCAGGGAGATGCTTAATTTTTATCTTTTCTTTTTCGTCATTAATTATATATCTTTCTTATTTTCTTTACATTATTATTTTATTTTATCTAAGCATTAAAGTTAATATCATTTCATTTTTCTTAATTATTTTTCTTTATATTTTGCTAGGATGTTAGTTTATTATATCAGATGGACAGTCCCAAAATCATGAAAATTAGATACTCGCGGAAATACCAAACTCTGTTTTCTCACTTATCGTATATGCTTATATTCTGTACATTGAAGATATTGTAAAATTTTAAGTATGGGGAATGAGATTATGATTGTTTTTAGTTTATTATAATCTCTATTGTTGAATTTTATTAACTGATATCTTGAATTAATTGAAATTTGTCCATACATACTTTATTTCATTATTGAATATTGATTTGAATTAGTATGAAAGAGGATGATAATTAGAATAAAACTTGTTTTTCTAATTCATGTTCTTAGTAGCATTGAAATAGTTAATTTGAATAAAAATTGCATAATATTTACACATTTAAGACTATATTTTTTGTAAGCTTTTGAGCCTAAAAGCAAAGTATATAAATTTATAAGCTCTTTTAATTCTTTTGTGTATGTTATATGTATAGTATAATGATTCTAAACTTGCTTTTGTTATATATATTGAGATTATATTTGTTAAATTAGAAGCATTGAAATGATAAAGGCTCTTAGATTCAACACTTGTTTAAGCCTAATTCTTTGATAATTAGCTTACCATATCCTTTCGAAACAACTAAGTTTGAGCCTTAGCCTTTTTCATTGATTGTAAACTATTATTAAGCTTTATCTTGTTTTCTTTGAAGTCGTTTTATTATTTTGAACCCTGAAGGTTATTTACATTCCTTGAATGGTTGAAACTTGAAATTTTTGAAGGGTCTAATGTTTCTATAATTGTGGTACATAAATAATGATTTAAAAAAGAATTTGAGCATAGAAACAATTATAGTACCAATGGATTTATAATGAAAGGATCTGCATATTGTGAACAAGTTTCTTATAATGTTTCTTTTGTAAATTTCCTTAAAATTTATCACACTTTTATTATCCTAATCATACCTTAACTAAGCACCATTACAACCTTTTAAAGATCTTTTGATTTTTGTTTCTAGTTTACATAAAAGTGGTCGATATGTGATAATATTGCAAGGCTATGGTAAAAGTTCTACTACACATTGATTGGAGATTTTAATACTTTTCACCCTAAACACTTTAGTTAATTAAGTGAACATTTAGTGAGGGTATAAAGATCCATGCTTTAATTTCAATAATATTATTGACATAATTATTATTAATATTGACTTATGAAGTTAGTTTTAGGATAACTTGATTCTATTTGTATGTTAATTTGATTAATATGACATGATGATTTAGATATGAATGGAAATTTTGAAATTAATAAAGGATGGATGTTTTAAAGTTGATAATTTAGATTATGATTTCATTGAGGATAAGTAAAAGCTTAAATGTGGGAAGTTTGACAAATGCATATTTAACTATAATTATATACCTATATTTAACATATTTTGCTTGATATTTTATAATTTTGTTGTATATTTGGTACTTAATTCACTCTAAGCACACTTATAGGTCGTGATTGCCTTCATAGACATAAAGAAGAAGAATTTACATGAAATCATAGCATGGGATGAAGATTTGAAGCCATTTGCATAAAATCAATTTAAATAACACTCACATGTCATTAATTCTTTTGTAAAGAATTAAGTCACATAAAATAGTTAAAATATACTCACAATTTTGCGAACTTATCTCCAAGCACACTCACACGTTTGGTGTCTTTCCTTTACCTACACAAAATACATTTCGCTTAGGCATTTATTTCCAAATTAGGAAATAAGGCATTAACACTATAAATTCAGTTTAACCAAATTCGAGATTAGTATTTAATCGCGTAACACATACACTAATCGTAGTTTCGCTTACTTTTGTAACCTAACCTATTATTCTCCGTTTCCAAATCTAACTTCGAGAGTCACTTAAATACCATATTTTACCCATTTTAACTTACCAATTTCTTCAAAACGCTATCTCACCCAATTTAATTCACCATATCATGATCATGCATGATGAGTCACAGTTATGACCCATGTGTAGAATCCATATCTCCTCTTGTTCCTTAATTTTAACATAATAAACGTTCAAATTAGGTTTTGAGGTCTTCTAGAAATTTGTTCCACTATGTTTCTAACTTCCATAACATCAAAAATCATACCATTTCAACTTCTAAATCATTAATCATGTACCGAATATCACAAGCTAGTTCATCACAGGGGCAGTATCAAGTTACCATTTTAATCAAAATTTTCAATATCATTTAGCTAGAATTAGGTAAGGGTCTCTCCTAGGAATTTTTTAGTGCCATATCTTAGGTTTTATTTACAGTTGAAATCACCCAATTTTGAGGTCTGTAGGCTGGGTTATGGCCAAACCAATGGGATTGGTTTAAATTAAACTAAGAAATAATTCCACTACACGTTCCTCTCTTGTTATTTTCAACCAATTCCATGCAAAGAAACATCAAAGTGACACCATTGATCTTAATCACATTCATCTCACTCAAGAAAACCCATAAAAATTAGAAATTTAATCTAGGAAACTTACCATTTTTTCCTCCAATCTTTTGGATATTTGATGAATACTTCAAGATTCCTCCAAACCACCATCAAATTACATAAAAAATGCCTATACTCTTCTTCCTCTCTCCTTGGCCGATGTTCGCCCTTGGCTTCTCTTCTTTTCCCTTCCTTTTTTTTCTTTCACATTACTCTCATGTTTATGTTAAAAGAACGAAGTAAAATGTTTTTTTTATACACATTTAAGGATTACATGTCACCTTCTTAATTGTCATCACTAATGACTCATCACATGCATATCATTTTCTCATCACTCGTCTCTAATGACTCATCAATCCACTAATATCATGTAAAAAGACCAGATTGCCCTTAATAAGTACAAAAGGACCAAATTGCCCTTTAATGCATTTAATTCCAAAACTAACTAAGTCAAATCCCGAAATTATTCCACAACCATCTTATTATCAAATTGACCGCGAAATACTCTAATTAGGTTTAATACTTGCTGATTGGATTCTTTTAAAATTTTTGAATTATCAATACCCATTACTTTCCAAAAAAGGCATTTTAGTCTAATAATTTTATATTACCCGAATTCTGTTCAAACAATCTCGTTTCAATTCCTATGGACTCAAATCCTAATTCTGGAGCTTTTCATCATATTTCCAAATTGTTTGGTAACTTTTTTGGATGCTCGGAAGAATTTTCGGATTGAATCTGGAAATCACTTAATGCCATTGAAATCATCCGAATTTTATTTAAAAGCATCACCTAAATCTCCAAAGCATATTTCATAACTTTTAAAGCTCGTTCAGATTCATTTTATAGCTTTTTGGAGTTTTCAGAATTTTCTTGAAAAATTTCCGGTCAAGTCCAAAACCATCTCTGGTTTATTCGTGATCTACGTTATAAAATCAATAATACATTTAAACGCTTAAATTAATCTAGTACACCATAAATAGACTATATTCTATAAAATGCATGTACGACACATTACACAGTACAATTATCAAATTAGGATATTACAAGGACTCTATCTTGCATATTCTAGAAGCCTTTTGGTTTTTTAACATATTTCAGAATTTGGATTAAATAACGCATTTACATGACTTCCTATTATTAAGTATATATACTAAGGACAAACGGGATGGACGACCACGGAATTCATCTCCTTCGTCCGTTTAATCTGACGGTCATTATTACCCCCCCCT
>JAOQML010051858.1:0-10283 GCA_027568935.1 Erythroxylum urbanii
AATTGATTATTGATTTTCTGCAAAAGTGTGCATTGTTTCAAAAACAAAAGGAAAAAAAACTTTGTAATGAGATTTGACTGATTGAGTGTTTTAACACTCCACCCTCGCGGGGCACGGACTCAGATATCACCCATCGATGTCGAGTTCGGGTCTTGCGAGATTGGGGTGCTACAGTGGAGTGTTTGTATAGATTACAAGAAATTAAATTCAGCAACTAGAAAAGATCAGTTCCCTCTCCCTTTTATTAATCAAATGTTGGAAAGATTACCGGAGTATGATTATTATTGCTTTTTAGATGGTTATTCAGGGTATAACCAAATTCCCATAGCCCCAGAGGATCAAGAGAAGACCACCTTCACTTGTCCCTATGGTACATTTGCATATCGTAGGATGCCCTTCAGTTTGTACAATGCTCCTTTTGTTCTTCTTTTGATGAATGTTTGTTCAATCTCGAACAGGTCCTACAGAGATGTGAATAAACTAATCTTGTGCTAAATTGGGAAAAGTATCATTTTATGGTACAAGAAGGGATCATCCTAGGCCACAAAATTTCAAATAATGGAATAGAAGTTGATCCAGCAAAAATCAAAGTCATTAATAAATTACCACCCCCCAATTCAGTTAGAGCAATAAGGAGTTTTCTTAGGCATGCAAGGTTCTATTACAGATTTATTAAAGATTTTTCCAAGATTTCTAAACCTTTATATGGTTTGTTGCAAAAGGAAGTCCCTTTTGAATTTACTAATGAATGTTTTGATGGTTTTAACAGGTTGAAAAAGGAGCTTACCTCAGCTCCTATAATGGTCGCATTGAATTGGAATCTCCCTTTTAAGCTGATATGTGATGCTAGTGATTATGCACTTGGTGCTGTTTTAGGAAAAAAAATAGGATAGGGAATTACATGTTATTTATTATACTAGTAAAGTTCTTAATGTTGCTCAAATTAATTATGCTACTACAGAGAAAGAATTGTTAGCAGTAGTTTTTACATTTGATAAATTTAGATCTTATCTTGTTGGTCCAAAGTCATTGTTTACATTGACCATTCCGCCTTACTATCTGCTTAAAAAAAAGATGCCAAACTAAGGTAGATCAAATAGATTTTACTCCTGCAGGAATTTGATTTGGAAATTAGAGACAAAAAGGGATTTGAAAATTCGATAGCTGATCATCTTTTGCAACTTGAGCAAGATGACAAGATAGGAGCTGAACTGATTAATGATGCCTTTCCTGTTGAGAATCTGTGGTCTATTAAGGAAAATGTTCTTTGGTTTGCTGATCATGTTAATTTTCTGGTGTCTAACATTATTCCTAGTGATTATTCATATAATAAGAGAAGGAAATTCTCATATGAGGAGAGGAATTACTTTTGGGAAGACTCGTTGCGCTTTAGAAGGTGTGCTGATGGAATAATTAGAAGATGTATACCTGATGAGGAGATGCGGTCAGTACCATATCATTGCCATGCTTCTCCTTATGGTGGACACTATGGTGTTAACAAAACGGCGGCAAAGGTTTTACAATCTAGTTTTTATTGACCTACTCTTTTTAAGGATGCTAAAACTTTTTTTATGACACGTGACAAGTGTCAAAGAATAGGGAACATCGATAGGAAGCACGAGATGCCTCAGTTAGGGATTTTAGAGGTTGAACTCTTTAATGTATGGGTCTGGACTTTATGGGACCCTTTCCAGTATCCTTTAGTAATGAATACATCCTTGTAGCGGTTGATTATGTATCCAAATGGGTGGAAGCCATAGCTTTGTCAAACAACACTGGAGCTAGCGTTGTCAAATTTGTCAAAAGGCATATATTTTCAAGATTTGGAGTTCCAAGAGCTATAATCAGTGACAATAAGGTAGACTTTCAGAATCATCAATTTAAATCTCTTTTGGCAAAATATAGGTGCCATTTTAAGTTTGGAACCACTTACCACCCTCAAACCAATGGGCAAATTGAGGTGTCTAACAAGGAAATCAAGCAAATTTTGGAGAAAATTGTTAACACCTCAAGAAAGGATTGGGCATTGAAGCTTGATGATGCTCATTGGGCGTACAGGATAGCATATAAAAGTCACTTGGACATGTCTCCATACAGGTTAGTCTTTGGAAAATCTTGCCATCTTTTGGTTGAAATTGAGCACAAGGTGTTATGGGCAATCTGGAGGTTAAACTATGATCTTAAAGAAGCTGGATAGAGGAGATTAATGGAGTTGAATGAACTAGATGAATTTCGCCTAAATGCTTTGAGAATGTTAGAATAACAAGGAGAGAACTAAGGCTTTCCACGACAAGCACAACCTTCGGGGAGAATTTAAACCTAGTCAAAAAGTTTTGCTATTTAACTCTCGTTTAAAACTGTTTCTAGGGAAATTACAGTCGAGATGGTCTGGAGCTTTAGTAGTGACCAAAATATACCTACATAGAGTCGTGGAGATTGGAAGGGATGAACAGAAGCCCTTTATGGTCAACAGACAACAACTCAAGCACTATTTTGAGGGAGAGATGGTTGGATATATTTCCACCATCACATTCCACAATTAATATTATGGTGGCCTAGTCCAGCTAAGGACATTAAATTTAGTGCTTGTTGGGAGGCAACCTAACATTTCTAACTATTTTTGTTATTTTAGTAATTTCACTTTTCTTCATATCTTCTTATTCTAGTTTACTATGTGTTGCATAGGGTCAGTGTTTATGAGACATCTCAATGACACCTCCTATTAGCATGAGGAATAGCTTGATTACGACTCATCAATCCTAGAAGTAAGACCTATGTTAAGTATGGGAGAGGTAAGTTGCAATGTCTCTTTGTTTCATTTAATACTTTTATACTACTTTTATTCAAATATCATGCATATAGTCCTATGGTATCACTGAATAGTTATAAGGGGAAAAATAAAAGTGAATTATGTGAGATGGCACCTATTTTCTGAATTGGGTTTGTAAAGAATGATGGTTTTAATTGTGAAGAAATTAAAAACATCGGGATTGCAATTGCATTTCAAAGAGTGTTGTCCTACTTACAAATGATTTTTTGGGATAAATTTTACAATGCATACACAATATAGGTCAACTGAAATAGATAGAGCTTGTTCAGGGATGAAACTCAGAAAAGCTTAACAGAGAATGTCCGTTCAGCAAACATTCAGTCCACCTAACGGGCTTAGGAACATCACAGTGGCCTAGTAGTAGTAAAGGTCCGTTTAACAGGTGATATGTTCATTCAACCAGTTAGTAAACAAGGCCTGGAAACCCATAAATGTCTGTTTAGTGGACGTTAAGTCCGCTTAATGGACATAACCTTGCAATCTCATTTAAGGTGCCGTTCTCTCCATTCTTATCCTCATTCTCTTCTTCCCGATTTCACGCCCTTCACATATCAGCCTAGACTTCCATTCTTTTTCTCTTCCCATTCGACTATACCATCTCACAACCTTCCAAAATACCCAAATCCTAACCTCTTCAACCATTTTTCTTTTGCCTTATTATGCCAAATTACCGCCTAGAGCAACACCATTCATGTTCGTTGAGTTTGGGGGTCCTTTTGAGAGAATCGTTTTGGGCTAATTTTAGACAATCTCCAGCTCCATTTGGAATGGGTATGTGTTCTTTCACAATTATGGCAAAATTATGGATGAAATTTTTTTAGAATAAAGAATATATAGACTTGGGAAGTTTTTGAGCAGCTTTGTGGATTCGTTTCTAATATGTGTTTATATTTATGCTTAATGTGGAACTCCAATGTTGCCGATTCATGTATGATGATGATTTTGCTCTAGATTCTTGTCACATTGTGAGTTTGTTGGGTATGTTGGTTGGTATTGTGTCTGATCCTCATAGCTTTAGCTTTTGATGCTTGAAGTTATCTACTCCCTATGATTCTGATCAAGGGTAATTTTGTTGGTTACATTGTCTGAAGTTGGGGGCTTTGAATACTAATCCTGGTAACATTAGTTCTTTGCTCTGTTTTGTTCAAATTGAGACTGGTTGTGTTTTTCTCATTCAATGTCATGAATTAAGCATACTGCAAGGAAGGGTAGTGCTTTTGGACAAACTTCTAAAGCTGCTAGGGGTAAAAATACCGTCGCAGAAGTAAAGGAACCTAATTTTGAACAAGTTATGTTCATCAGTTAGAAATGTGAAGATTGGTTCAACAAGAAAAAGAACAACAAATTTTTTATTGAAGTCTCAGTTAAAGAGGGTATTGATGAAGCATACAATGTGAGGGCAAACTTGCACAAATTTCATTAGGGCAAACTGTTGGACCTCAAAGATGCATATTACCCATTTGCAGTGAAACAGTTTTATGCCAACCTCAGTGAGGTTGCCAATAAACAACGTCTGATGCTCACTTCTCGCGTCAATGGGAAAACAGTGATTATAACAGAGGAGCTAATTACTGGACATTTAAAGCTACCAGAGGGAGATCGTGTTCCATCTTTTGACAAATATGGGAGGTGTACAATTGATAATCAATGGGATAAACCTGTAGCTATGTCTCGATTTGGGATTACAGCCACTATGTGATTCACAAACCAGTGCACTTTTATGCATTACAGTTCCCTTCATATTAGACTTAGATTGGTGGCATTCTTGCTTGCTCATAATGTAATGCCTAAGGTTAGCGATTTAGGGTACCTCCGTAATGAAGACTTATATATTTTGGACAAGATGTTTTTCTCAGATGGCCAATTCCAGGGTATTGCTATTGCCCAGATGACAATGACTTATATGTGGCAAGTGGTACATCACAAGGCTGAGACGAAGAGGTTTGTGTTTCCAGTGTTATTGAGCCAACTATTTCGTTATCTCAAGGTTCTTAAGAGAGATGAAGAGGTTGCCTATACTACTTACGTGGATTTCATCAATGTCGATAAAATGAGGGAATTTAACTATAAAGAAGTTGCTCATAACAAGTGGATCAATCCGTGTCAAGATAGGGGTGATCCATATGAGCCCGTTAATGAGGAGTTAGTTGAACAACAATCTAGAGCTGATCTAGTTCCAGGGATAATCAGGTTCTGGCTAAGTTGTAAGAAGTCCAGCCAGAGGTTAGAGATCTTCAAGCTAAAATGGGAAATCTCGTGGCTTCATAAACCAAAATTGAAGATATGCTGAGGACTTTCTTAGGGTAACAACCACCTCCTTAGGGATAATAGGACTGCATTTGCATTTTAAATTTCATGCATTTAGCTTCGCACTGTATTTTAATCTAACCTTATGTTTTATTTTGTTTCTTTTAATTTGGTAAATTGTAAGTATAACTTCAATGCTATTTTGTTCTATCTCCATAATTTTGTCATGTATATCTTGATGGGAGATAGGAATACAAGGTTCAAATTTTGGTTTTTGACACTGCAATCTATTATTTCAGGGGTTTCTTTACCTTTAATCCTTATTTCGTTCCTTGCAATATTTTGTTATCCTACCCAACATTAAGGATAGTGTTGATTCTAAGTATGGGGGAAGATAAATTGATGGTTTTGCATGCATTATTTTGCATTGAATTATCTTACAATTTTCATAATAAAAAAATTTAACCTTTATTTTGTGTAGTTTTGCATTAACTAATTTTGCATATTTTCATCATGCATATTTGCATACTTATACATCTTTCACATTCTAATTGTCATTATAATCCAATTTAATGAGTTAATTTTATTATGGGTAAGATATTCTTTAGATCTCTGGTCTTAAATAAGATGCATAATATGATTAAATTGATTACATACCTTGTCACAATTGGATGTTATAATGTTAAATTGATTGAATAAGCACGCTATTGAATGAGTAAACGTCACCGAGTGAGCTATTCTGAGCCTAAAGGATTGCGCCCAATCCTACTTTTCTTGTGAGTGATATAATTTTCTCTTCTATGTATGTTTACTTATAGAACTTGCATTGCATCTTTTCGAGGTTACATAATCATATTATGGTATGTTCATGAAATTGATAAAAGGCACTAGGATTGAGCTTGAGCCAAAAAGCTAACCCTTTTTATATGTCAATCTCCTAATGAACCCTTTGTGCCTATTGATAGTATTTGAGCCTTTTTCTTTGAGCTTGAGCCAAATAGCTAACCCTTTTTATATATCAATCCCCTAGTGAACCTTTTGTGCCTATTGATAGTATTTGAGCCTTTTTCTTTGTAAACATATTCCAAAGAAGCTTGAACAAAAAAAACAAAAAAAATTTACCCTTGTTAGATGGTTAGTAAAGCTATAAATGTTGTGCATTCAATATTCTTATTGATAGGTATACAAAAGAAGAAGTGTGGGGGTGTTTTCTATGGAAATTGAAGGAGCATGTTGTAATAAATAAATAAATAAGAAAAAAAGTGAAAAAAGAAAGAAAACTGGCATCTAAATGGTGTTCTTGAAAAATTGAGCACATTCACTTCAGATTCCAAGGTGAAAGAATGATGGAAATTTTGATAATATAGTTGGTGGAGTTTCCTAAGTATTATGGTTGTTGGGCAATTTCTTAGTAAAATTTGCCAATGATGATTGTAATATTTATAGTTTTTACTCTACTAATTATTGGATGTTTGAATTCTTAGCCTACTTTACCCCTTGGCCCCATTGCAACTAAAGGAATAAAGATTTTTTTTATTCGTGGATATGTCATAGATGGGAGTAATGGAGAAGTAGATAAGATCTAAGCTTATGATAAGAAACATACACATGACTGAGATCATCCTTAAACACTTGTGTGTGAAAGTGAATGCTTATGAGAGACTTCATTCATGGCATGTGATTTTGATTAATTGAAGCATTATGATGTCTTATTATTGCTTAGTTTTTGATCTAATTTATGAAGTATTATGTGGCCTTATGTCTATTTCAAATCTTACCTATAATGATTTCAACTTATTGGATTGGTTTGTAATTATGATTAGGTGTGGAATGATGAAAAGAAAATGTTTGTGGGTATCGTTAGTTTTAAGTAAACTCTCAGGAGACTATAACTCCTCCATTATGGACGCATAGTGGTTTAAAGGCTTGTGGCATATGCTAAATGCCACCGTACACCTACAAAATTGGAATCAATACCTTGTTTACGGATTTAGTAGTTAGTTTTCTTTTGATTTTGCTTAAGGACAAGCAATAGTTTAAATGTGGGGGAATTTGATAAGTCAATAATTTATATATGATTTTGGGATGAATTGGAACTAATTTGACTTATCTCTATGTGAATTTTGAGCTTTATTTGGTTAATTCTTACACATTTCAACTTTATTGCTTAATAGGTGCAAATGGATAGATTTTGGGGCAAGAGGCATAACTTTAGCTGTGGATGGCAGATTAAGGTCATTCAAGTACGCTTTAAAAGAGGCCTCCAGTTTCACAACTTCCGTGAAGACTCCAAGGAGATATTTTGCTATCAAAAGGGTCAAAATTGCACGTTTCTGTAGATGTCTAGTGTATATCCGCCCAATGGATATTATGTCCCTCCAAACAGCCATGAATGAAGTTGAAAAGCTGGAAAAACCCGAGAATGTCTATCTAGCAGACATGAAGTCTGCCTAACGGACATTTACTGGTCATTTAGATTGCAATTAGCTCCGAAAGACAGAATATGTCAGCCTAACAGACATGAGGTCCACCTAACGAAAAAGGACGACAATTTTACAATTTTTCTTCCCCAATTTGACTTAAATTGAGTTTTTTGGATCCCAAGGCACTATAAATACTTATTTTTAAGGCCTATAAAAGGGGGGCCACCAATCCTAACTAAAGAGAGCACCCAAGGAAGCCAAGAAGAAGATCAAAAAGGATTTAATCAAGCATTAGAAGCAATTTTGTTTTGTTTTCTTTCAATCTTCTCTCTACTCTTTCTTAAATGTTGATTATCTTTATTTGTATGGATTCTTTGTTAAGTTGTCAATTTTGTACTAATTTTGGGATAAATCTCTTTAATGTGTTGAAATTATTGTGCGAAATTGATGGACTTATTTCTAAATTGTTCTCAGGTGGTTTTCAACAAATGGAAGATGAAACTTGACTAAAAAGATGGAATTAAAGAAAGACAAGTCGAATTCCCAGTTGGCAAAAAAATAGATGACTAAGCGTGAGCACATACAAGAGAGAGGATTTTCTGCATAATCTAATTTTAAATCAAATTCGATACATTCATGATCTTTATAATTTTGAAATTCAAATGCTACCTTATTGATGGGGATTTACGACCTGTAAATCTGGAAGAGATATCTATTGAAGATCATGACAAGATAAAGGAGGTAAAAAATCAAAAACATACAAGATGTGTACTGTTCACAGATTTTCACTGTTCACGCAGAACTGGAGCTGCTCTTTTTCATTTTTTCTACAGACTGTTTATTTTCTGGTTTTTCTTATTTTTAGGCTAGAATTTTCGTATTTTTCATAAAGGACCAGGGATGGAGACCTTATCTTTTGTTATTGTTTATTTGCTTTTACTTTTTCTATGAATTGCTAAACTTTTCTTCTTGATTAAAGGGAACCTCGTTAGCATCTAGTATAGTGAGATTCTAAATAAAGTTTCTTTCATTGATGACTATTAAATGTCTTCCGAATTGATTTTATGATTGAATTGATTGATTTCTAGAATACGCAACTAGGAATTGATTCGTTTAATTTTTAGCTAGATTAGTAGGATATGACGTTCAATCTTGCTAATCACAAGTAGTAATTAGGATTATCATCTTTACGTTAAAGTTGGAAATTCTAAGAAGATGCTTAAATAGATTAAATGCATGTCGTACAAGTGTTATCTTGTTCATTGGTTTCTTAGTTCTTAAAGCTATTAATCAATTAAACTTAAGATCGTATCTAAGTTGTTGACTAATAAGAATGTTTAGAATACATGTTTCTATTTATTTAATCTTAAGAGAAAACAACCCTCAATGATTGTTTATTAATGGATTGAGTTTTATATCTAGGATCTATATCAGTTTGATAACGTCGGTGACCCGAAAAACCAAGGTTCGTTCACTAAATTTCCATATTTGAAAATTTTTGTTATTCTTTAAATTTCAACCAATTAAATTTCTTTTAAATTACGTTAATTCAATTTCAGCCATTTTATTTTCTTTTAAATAACGTTAAATCAAAAACCCCCCCATTTCGTTTTCAACTTGTTTAACACTTTCCGTTAAAGTTCCTCGTAGAAATGATCTCGACTCTTCACTAACTACATTTTTATTACTAGAATTGGTATTAATTTGGTTGCAAACAATAGCAATACTAAACTGGGATTCATCAATTTGATGATTCACTAACTCATTTTGCTTTATTTTCATATAGTGATCCCATTTCTTTTAATGAAGCTATAAAAGATTCAAAATGGTGAAAGGCTATGGACGATGAAATTGTTGCTATTGAACGAAATAATAAGTGGGAGCTAGTTGATTTACCAAGAGGACAAAAAGACAATTGGAGTTAAATGGATTTACAAGATAAAGGTGAAAGAAAATGGTGATATAAACAAATGCAAGGCACACTTAGTTGTTAAAGGTTATAAACAACAATTAGGTGTGGATTACAAAAGAAATTTTTGCACCGGTGGCTCGACTTGACACAATCAGATCATTGGTGGCTTTGGCGGCACAACATTCTTGGAAAATTTTTCAATTAGATGTAAAGTCGACATTCCTTCATGGAGAATTGCAAGAACAGGTATTCATCGATCAACCTCTTGGTTATGTAGAATATGGATGTGAACATAAAGTGTATAGATTGAAAAAGACATTATACGAGCTAAAACAAGCTCCTGGTATAACAGTATAGACACTCATTTCTAAATTGTTGGTTTTAAAAGGTGTCCCTATGAGCATACACTCTATATAAAAAGTGAAGATGGAAAGATTGTTATAATATGCTTATATGTCGATGATTTAATTTTTACCTATAATGATGAGCGATTGCTTAATAAATTTAAGGAGCCTATGATGAGAGAATTTGATATGTTTGATCTTGGATTATTGCACTATTTTCTTGGGATCGAAGTTCAACAAATTGCAGCTAGAACTTTTATTTCACAAAAGAAATATGCCCAAGAAATTTTGGAAAATTTTGGAATGAAACACTGCAATGCTATCAGCACTCCTTCATAAATAAGGGTGAAACTTGAAAAAGATCCCGGAGGAAAGAAGATTGATACCACATATTACAAACAAATTATGGGGAGTTTAATGTATTTAACATCCACTAGGTAGGATGTAACATATGCTGTCAGTATTATCAGTCGATATATGGAGCAACCCAGAGAAGTTCACTTGTTGGCTGCCAAAAGAATTCTCAA
>JAOQML010051867.1:0-10283 GCA_027568935.1 Erythroxylum urbanii
TACATCCACAAACTCACTAATCACAAATGCTCCACTAGCTTTATGGCTTGGGTAGGACATTTGGTTAAGTTTAAAGCTTGTAATGTGGTTGATACAAAAAGAACGGTATAAAGCTCAAAGGGGTTTATTAAGGGAAAAATCATGTCAATAGGATAGGTTATTTGGCTAATGTAGTTTATGAAAAGCAAAGAATTCCTAATCATATCCATGTTAATGCATGTGATAAAAATGTTGTCTCGAATAGAAATTTAATGCAAAATCGGGATTTACATGTCATGAAGGTCACACGTTATCAAAAGATAATGAGACTGATGTGAATGTGTCAGGTAAATAAGGCTCAAAATCTCACCGACTTTGTCTACCATTAGCCACTACATTCTTCTAAAGATAATGCATATCAACCAATCATAAGAGCAAAAGTACATGTCAAAGTTGCTATGAAATTCTCTAGTCAATTCACACCTTAATCATGATTAAATAATCCTAGAAGTAATAAAAAACGAGCAAATGTTTCTTTGTTTGTTTTATTCTTTCCCTTATTTTGATTAAAAACTTAAAAACAAGCAAAATAAACCAACAAAGAAACACACATGCATAAATAATAAATGCGAAATTATAAAGAAAGAAATTTACTTCCTTTGGGTTGCCTCTCAAGAAGTGCCTTTGTTTAGGGTCGCTGGCTCAACTCCGTACTTTCTTCACATGACAAAATTGTGATCTTCTAGTGGCATATGCCTCCACGTGAGGTTCTTCAGGATAGGGCCTTGGTTGATAATCGTTCACCTCCAGCCTCCTCCCTATCTTCAGATTCTTTATCTCTATTGAGTCCTTACTCTCTTGAAAAAATTTGAATGACTCTTCACCTTTTTCTTCTTCGTTTAATTTTTCTAGCCTGCTAGGTAAAGGTGAAGGGTTAGTCTCAAAAATAATTACGGACGTAGAACTTACCTTCAAGCTAAAAGATATGTCTTTTCTGCTTTGAGCTCCTACCATGCTTCTTCTACACAAGCAATTCGTTGAGGGTTGACCTAAAAATTCTTAAGTTCTTCATTACTTTGTAAAGTTTTCATACAAATGTCCATTAGGTACACCTTGGGTTGATACGACTGCTCCTCTTCGCTTTATGGTTCCAGTTGATTGATATCTCCCTATCGAGGCAATGCATCTTGCTAGAATTGCAAAGCATCCTCTCGAATTTACTGTACAGCTTGCTGAAACAACTGTTGCATATTCTATTGGAACTGCTGCATATCCTGTTGAATTTGAAGATTGTTAGTAGCTATAATATTAAGCATTTCTTTTAGAGACGTACCTGAGTCGTGTTGGCTCTCTGAATCTTGGATGTTAGACCATGTAGTTTTTGGAAATTGCCCTCCATCCTGCTGAAATTGTAGAGTATTTTGTTGCAATTGTGAAGTATTAGCGTTCACAATATTACTTAACTCTTCCAAAGATGGACCGGAGTCATGATAGGAAGCTTCTGGTCTGTATGAGAATTACTATACATCCTGCAAACTATCATGGAAGTAATTCTGATGATTATCCCATCCATTACAAAATTTAGGTTGATCAGTCCAAACATTGTTATAAGATTAAGAATATGAGTTATAAAAGAAATTACCTCCGTCCATATCAATTTTTATAAAAAACACAAAACAAAAAATGAAAAGATCACGAAATAACTAAAAAGAAATCAATTTTCAATAAATATAAACAAAATACCAATTAAATCACAAAAAAACTAAAACACTGTATTCCCTAGCAACGACGCCAAAATTGACCAGCGCGTCGTAATGCTAGTTAAAATAAAATAATTAGACTACTACTATAGCAGTGGTGAATCTAGGTCGATCCCACAGAGAGTGTTCAGTTAGCTTATGAAATGAAATTAATTGATGTTTAAGTAATGGGGGGTTTTGGATTTAATAAGAAAATAAAATAAAATAAACCTAATGAAAACAAATTAAAGAAAACATGTAAAAAATGATAAAATTGGGAAATTTGGTAGGGATTCGGTTCTTTGGTTCAATCTCGGCCTACACCCTAGTTAAGCATAATTCATTGATTTGTTGTTCTTTTATCTCTCTTAGCAATTATCGGTTGTAGATTAATAATAAGCTCTGTTAATCTCGATTTTTCCTTAGATCCTAGTTAATCACGAAGCACTCGTTAAGTAACCTTAGCTAGCGGGAAACATAGAATAAGCTCTCTAAGTTTATCCGGACAACCACATCACATTATAAAAAAATAGAAAAATCTAGGTAATAACCACACAAGCTCAGATTATTTAACCTATGTTATGTTATCTCTAATGATTCGGAACCATTAATTGCTACATATGAATCGAAAATACAACGATTACGTATTGTATTTGATTCTAACAATGGGTTTTCACGAGAAATGATTCAATAGAGCATTAAAATCATCATCATTCAAATACCCAATCAATCCACACAAGATAACATAATCAATTTCTAATGAGAGAAATAAACAACAAAATAATAAAAAATCCTTAACCTGGGTCATCAACGTCGATGTCGCCTCCGAATTGATGTCGGGACGTTTAGCCTTTTATGGGTCTCCCAAGAAAAAGCTTAAGCCCCTTCAAAAATACCCTATCTAAAAACCCCTACGGTTCTCCTTCACTACCCAAGCTTCTTCTTAGTTCCGATTCATCAATAGGACAATTAAAGTTTAATGTCCAAGCCTCCTATTCATGCCACTCCTCTTCCTTCTTTGTTTCTCTCAGCTGCCACTCTCTTCTATTTTCTTTGCAGCCACTCCTCTCTCACCCTCTCACTGTAGCTTGATGGGAAGAATAAACTTCAATGTCCCAGCTACTATTCATCTAACTTAAAACCTCACGCCCCTTTTTTTACCAAAACGTCTGAATTAAAAATAAAACCTTTATGTGTTAAATGCTAGCGTTGAACACTAGCATTAATGTATGCAACGCTAGCGTTTAAAGCTCTACGCATGCAACGCTAGCATTAAATGCTAACTGCCTTCTACTTTGGCTTGTGCTAGTATCGCTTCATGCTTGTTGCTACTGCCGTTTTGGTAATTTATCCCAGCAGTTGCCTTTTATTCTTCTTCTTTGTATTTTGATTTTTCTTGTCTTCTTCTTGTCTTTTAATTTTCTTCTTCTTGCTTCATGAAGACAAACGAGTATTGATCTTCAAAAAATGGCCAAAATGTAGTGCTTTCGACTCACTTTAATTTCTTTGCTTCCAAATTGTACCTAAAATCATATATGAATTAAGTGAGTATCTTAAGCATTTTCGTATCATTAATCGCTAAGTGCAAATGATTAAATGTATCAACGATTAAACACATATCACTAAGCCATTCATTCGTCAATCTTTCTTTTAAAAGGTAATTTAGTCATCTTGCCTAATAAGCAAGATTCACATGTGTAATATGATTCATAATCAAATGACTCTAGGCTACCATTCTTGTGTAGCTTAATCATACGTTTCTCACTTATATGGCCAAGTCGACAATGCCATAAGTAAGAAGATTTTAAGTTATCGCATTTTTGTCTTTTATTGTCATTGATATTTAAAATTGAATTGGACATATCTAATATGTAAATTCCATTACACAATGTAGCAGTACCATATAACATTTCATTCAACTTAATTGAATAACCATTGCTTGAAAAAATTAAATGAAATCCTGCTTTATTAAGACATGAAATAGATACAATGTTTTTAGTCACAACGGGTATATAACAGCAATTTTTCAAAACTAACTCTAGACCACTAGGAAGAAACAAAACATATGTCCCTATAGATAATGCAGCAACTTTTGCTCCATTTCCCACACGTAGGTCCATCTCTCCCTTTTTGAGCAGTCTACCATCCCTAAAACCCTGCATATTAACACATATGTGTGAGCCACATCTGGTATCTAATACCTAAATGTTATGATCAAAAATAGTAGTATCCTCAATAACTAATATCATACCTGAAGTAGACGGTGGAGTATCTAATGCCTTCTTTAGCTTCAGTGAATCTAAATAAGCTTTGCAGTTCCTCTTCCAATTTCCTTCCTTGTTACAATAGAAGCATATCCCCATTGGTGTTGTCTCATTTTCCTTCTTCTTGGCTACACCTCCTACTGGCCTCTTGGACTTCTTTTTCTTATTTTAGTTCTTCTTTCGAGAACTAGAAGCAGAGTCCACCAACATCACAGCCTGACCGTCTTTCTTGACAGTCTACTAAGCTGTTTTGAGCAGATTAATCAACTTAAATATCGTTGTGGATATTTGGTTCATTTAATAGTTAAGCATAAACTGCGAGTAACTATCGGTCAAACCAGTTAGAATTAAGTCTATAGTTAATTCATGATCTATAATGAAGCCCAAACTGCCTAACCTCTCAATATATCCATTCATCTTTAGCTCATACTGCACTGGAGATAATCCCTCAACTATCTTAGAATGAAAAAGCAACCTTGAGGTCTCGAGCCTTTCAGACCGAGCTTGCTCATCAAACAGTTCCCTCAAATGGTAGACTATGATATGAGCATCCATATCCTTATACTGCTTTTGCAGTTCTGGTGATATAAAGGCCAACATTATACAACTAGCAAGCTCATTATCATCTAGTAGCTTCTGGTAAGTTATCTGATCTTCATCAGATGCATCAGCAGCAGGGAGATCAGGAAGTGGTTCATCTAAAACATATCCTAGTTTTTTTTATTTGAGAACAATTCTCAAATTCCATAGCCAACCCAAAAAGTTTGGTCCTGTGAGTTTGTTGTAATCTAACAGGGAGCGTAGATTCACACTAGAAGGCATCGTGCAATTAAATGACCTAGAAGAATGAGAGAAAGTGTTAGAATGTACATTAATGCATATCGATAAGGACTTTAATCACATGCATTTTATGTCCCATTATTCTAATTTAAATCTATAGCCCTCACTACGAATTCGAGAAAATTTATAGTTTTCTTAATGGGTCGATATCTGATATCACCAAGAATGATCTTAGGTTTGCCCAACAAGCTACCTTAGGTCAATCGGTAGGTATGATACCAATTGCATTCAGTTATGCAACTATTGACTTGTGTCATCAACTATTGAGTTAGCACACTCATTGGGTTATCAACTCTTGATTTGTATACATCCTATGTATATAACCCAACTTAGCCTCTATCCACGTTAATCTTAGGTTTGCCCAACAAATCAATGCTTTCAGTTAGGATCAACCCATTAATCCAAAAATCTAATTTCCATAGTTTGAACATATTCGTGTAGAGCGGGCTTGGGTTTGCCCAACAACCCAACTCTAAAAGAACTCTAGTTCTTGCCATATCAATGGAAGGCATAAGTCCTAATATTTTGGTT
Organism: Erythroxylum urbanii; assembly: GCA_027568935.1. NCBI lineage: Eukaryota > Viridiplantae > Streptophyta > Magnoliopsida > Malpighiales > Erythroxylaceae > Erythroxylum > Erythroxylum urbanii. Next base: position 5,354 of record JAOQML010051867.1, read on the forward strand.
GAGGGATTTAGCCTTTGGTCTCATCAATACTAGGATGATCTTGATTATGTATATCATATATACATTTAGATTATGGATAACTCAATTGAATTGAGCCTATATCCATAACTACCTTTAAAATGCATCTAGTGCATGTATCACATAAAGAAGGTTCAATTTAGGTTATGACTTGACTATGCATTTAAAGTTCGTGATTCGATTCAACTCTTGAACCTAATTGGGTACTAGTGTTAGTCTTGGCTAATCCGAATCATGAATGTGAATCGATTAGGAACCCTAAAATTTAATTATTTTGATGTCCAGATTAAACACTTTAATCTTAATTTATATGCTTTATCTAATCATACTAGAAATACTATGCTCTATTTCGATTAATTCTAAATTAATCCCTAAGGTTTCCAAAATTCTCGTACATCAATTGATCATCTATAATATCCCTCGGTCATCTTAAATTTATCTAAACAATTTCGGCATATGCCAAAATTATCTTGATGTCCAAAATTGTCAAGATAAATAAGTTAACCTATTAGACACTAAAGGGACCGATTCGATGTTTGGAAAATTTTCAGAACCCTAATTTTAAGCACACGCATTAAGCATGTTATTGTCATCAAAATAATATATTTCTTATCACATAAGAACCTTATTTAGGTCTCATAACCAAAATACATACATTAAAGTCAAATCCATCAACTTTCAAAAAGTTGACCAATGTTGATTTTGACTTTATTTATTAATTGAATCAAATTCAATTAATTCTGGAAAAATTTCAGAGTCTTATACACATTCTAAATGTGTCTAATAAAAAATTCCAGTACCTAATTCTTAGGAATTATTTATTAATAAATAGGAATAAGCCAACACATCATATGTATATTACACTTGTCACATTACTTCTAACACTAGTTAAACATTACATTATGCATGCATAAGATAATCACTTTAACAACAAGTGTCATGCATCTCATACACGTGGAAGCATCTCATCTTGCATATGCATACATAAAATTTATAAAAACAATTTATATAAAAAATAATATATTATTTACATGCATGCATGTTCATCACATTTCTAGAATTTCCAGAACTTCATACATGCATCAGGCTGAAACTAAATTCATAATAAAATAAGAAATGACATGTAATTGCATTTTATTTTTACAGAAACATAATATAACATCTTATAAACATTTTAGGGAAAGAAAATCAGAAAAAAATATTCTATATTTTAAACGAATTATTCCAAAACAGCATGCATGTCAATGATAACCCAGCAAACACTTTGCATATGTTCAATACATCATCTATTACATACATAAACTTGCTCTGATACCACTATTGGATTAGCCATAGTTGCATGCATCCCATGCATGCAGATGCAACGGAAGTGTCATAATCAAGATTCAAACACCATGACAACCCGAAAATCACAAGATCATACATGCATGCAAGGATATGTAAAGAACATGAAATATAAAAACATTTTTACCTTTGTTTCTCCTCCTTTCTTGTTTCTTCTCCTTGTTTAGGTTATTGCAAACACCAAACCCTTCCTTGATCACCCATAAACATGAAAAAAGGAAGATGAAACAATATGTAAGGGTTTTGGAACACCAAACTTGATGAATTCAAGTATATGTTCAAATGGAAGATAGATCAAGGTTATCGTGCATGAGTGTTGATTTATACAACAATTGCATAAATTGCATGAAGATAACTCAAGAACTCTTCTCACTCTCTTTAGAATACTTCTAGAATCCTTTCTTTATCACTTAAGTGTGTAAGAAATGAAAGAAGTTCATGTATATAAGTGAATATATAATTTCGTGGCCTTTGTCACAATTGATCGTGGCCTGTCTTACCTTTAGCCACGATTAGGGCCCTATGAGTCACAGTCGTGGCCTGCTTAAAATGACCATACACACTATGTTTTTCATCCGATCTTTCATATGTGTGACCCTTAGTTTCTTAGTTATTTTAGGCACTTAAATTAACTCTTAATTCAATCAAATCATGAAGGGTTTCATAATGTCAATTTGCCAGAATATAAGTGGATTAACACACGAACTCTTCGATAGTTAATTATCTAACTTATGAACCTTTCCATAGACAATTATTGTACAATTCGTCCTTTCACCATACTATACATACCTCATTTGGTTCGGAGTATAGGCTATGTGTCAACTCCCATTAGACTTACTACGTCACATCTAGTCCAAGTGATGCTAGTTCTTGTCCTGGGATCTCATTACTTTTATGTGTCATTGAAGACTCTCTTCATGACACATAATTGCTCTAGCCAGAGTCTCCCAAGTAATGACCTTGAGAAGAGGTTGTGGTAATCATCTCCATCTATGAGGAGTAGTCAATCCTTTATTAGCTACCCAATTACCTTTGAATACAAATAGTTGTACCCAATCGCCACCTTAAGAGTGACCTCGTGTTGAGGTAACAAGGAATGATGTCAAAGCACATGATTCCTATCCAAGATATCCTTGAGTACCTCAAGTCTAAGGATATTTGCATCATTGCTATGATGAGATTAATCATTGACATTCGACAAATCATCCATATGATAATCTCATAGCGAGTCATCTGACGTACTTACTACTCTTAGTGAGCATCCACATGTTAACTCTAAAAAACTCATGCTTATAGTTTGTAAGATCCACTGCTTGATCAAATTAAAGAGTATAACGTGTGTTAGTCTGTATAGATTAATAATGTCCTGTCTTATTAAGGATATAACTAGGGATTATTTAGATACTAACATGTACATGATAGGAATCTCATTATCATAATCTCATCATGATTTCCTTCATGCTATGTTTTATAGCATGTACTTCATTAATTTGATTTAAGATCAATATCAATTCATTTATAAACGAATATCAAATCAATGAAAAATACCTTTCACTTTATTAATCAAAATAAAGTTTGTACAAAAGTGCTAAAGGTGATTGCCTTTAGAGCACTACTTTAACACTATTTAATGGAGAACACACTCTCTAAGAGAGGTATTTAGACAAACAACAAATTGTGTCATGGTATCAGAGCCATTTTAGGACTTTTTATTTTTGAATCAAAATTAGGGTTTTTTAGGGTGGGATCTCCGTTTGCGCTTATGTCACAAATCCAATGATCATTTGTTCCCACCACCAACTCCACAAGGTGCGCCACCCTTAGTTCAGCCGGTTCCTCTTTTTCGGTGACCTAACTCCTGACGAGTGGGTCCCACGTGCCAACAATCGGAATCTGATCGGAGAAATTTTTTTAAGCAAATCTGTTTTTGGTTTTTTTTGTGTTCCCACTCAAAGCCACCTATTCTCTGGCCTATCTCCGGCAGTCTGAAGGTTTGTGTATCCTGTCCAGGTTCCGAATTGGTTTATTTTGTCTTGGATTTCAGTCTTTTTGATTTTGTTTAGTTCTTTTGCTTTTTGCCGTGATTCTATTTGTGGGACATTCTGGTTGTGGTGAATTTCTTTATAGTAAGTCTTGTTTTTTCGATTATCTTATATGATGTCTACGTTTTTAGAGACTTTCGGAGTGTGATTTATTGGGAAGAATTATTCTGCTTGGGTTTTTCAATTTCAATTTATTACTGGAAAAGATTTGTAGGGTCATATTACCTGTTCCGCACCTACATAGGTTGTGGACCTAGCTCAATGGACTGTTCAAGATGCTTGCATAATGACATAGATCTTGAGTTCTGTCGATCCTATCATTGTTCTCAATTTAAGGCCTTACAAAACGGTCAAAGCAATGTGGGAATATTTGAAGAAAATCTATACTCAGAATAACACTATACGTCATTATCAACTTGAGCATGAGATTGCTAATTATACTCAAGGGAATATGTCTATCTCTGAGTATTTTTTAGAATTTCAGACTCTTTGGGGGGGAGCTATTGGACATAATTTATACATCAATTCTTGATGCATCCATTTCTGTTGTTCAGGAGGTTCATGAGCAAAGCAAGAGAGATTAATTTTTAATGAAGCTACGATCAAAATTTGACATCTTTAGTTCTAATTTAATGAATCAAGTTCCTTCTCCTTCTTTGGAAGATTATCTTGGTGAATTGCTTCAGAAGGAACAATGCCTTCTTACTTAGGCTACATTATAGTCAGTTCCTTCTAATCCAGTAGCATATGCAACCCAGAAGAGAGGATCAAACAAGGATTTGAGCAGAGTTTAATGTTACAGTTGTAAGGAGTATGGTCATATTGCTCAGCATTGTTCCAAGAAATTCTGCAACTATTGCAAAAAATCTGGACATATCACCAAAGAATGTTTTATTCGACCTCAAAATTGAAAGGATAATGTTGTTGCGTATACAGCCTCAACATCCACATCCTCTATAGTTGCCTCAAGTCCTGTCGCTTATAAGATGGTGTAACAGATGATTGTTTCAGCCTTTTCTGCCTTAGGGATCCAAGGTAAGCAACCTTCTTTATCTTTAACTTGGATGGTTGACTTGGGAGCTTTTAATCATATGACTAGTTCTTCTCAAGCACGTCATAATGTTTGCCCTTATAATGGTACCACGAAGATCGAGACTATCAATGGAAGTTGTTTGCCTATCCATACGGTTAAGGACCTTAACTCCTCTTTTTATGATGTCTTTGTAGCTCCTAAACCTTCTTCTAATCTTATTTCAATTGGTCAGTTGGTTGATAATAACCGTGATGCTCATTTTTCTTGTGATGGTTGTCTGGTGTAGGATCAGGTGTTCGGGAAGATACTAGCGAAGGGGCCTAAAGTTGGAAGGTTGTTGTAATATCCCGGTCCCACATAACGGGTCGGATCAGGGAACCGGGTCTATGAGAAGACCAATGAGAGAAGTAATGACTGACATACCTCATGCTCATGCATTTGTGAAAATGTGAATTATTGTGTATGAAAATATTGGTACATGCATTCATGACTT
>JAOQML010051894.1:0-10283 GCA_027568935.1 Erythroxylum urbanii
TATCTTTATCTGGATCAAATTACGTAACTTAACTGATAATTTATTTAAAAACCAAATTACAATTAATAACTGTCCACCTAAATGAAATTGACAAAATTGCTTTTAGGGGCAAAAATGTCTAACACTTTTTGCATAGATTGACGAGGACTTGCATAGATCACAATGTAAATGCCCATCAAGTCCTTACTGGTCTATTCAAAGTGGATCCATTAATTTCTATGATTAAGTACATTTGCTTCCACGACTCCAGAATTCTATAATAGCCATATTCCACTAGAAAATCCTTTAGCTTCCACTATAAACCAACTATCATAATCCAATTTTCTAACAATGGCTTCAGCTTTCTTCCTACTTGTACAAGGTTCAAATATAAAAAAACATATCAGGTTTCTTCTTGGCTGTCAAGTCCTTAAAACTCCTTTTAAGAAGGGGGCCACAAGCTCCCTGACAATTCCAAGCTATTATAGACATGACCTTGAGGTTGAAAAAAGTAAATAATAAAAGAATATCCTCAGATCCCTTCTTCAGCATTCTCATCATTAACCTTTTGCTCTCCTACTCCTTGAGGGGCAATACTAGCAGAAGCAATTTGAACCCTTGGAAATGTTGATTCAAATATTACACCCTCTATGTTATCTGACCCTCAGAACCTACATCTTTTCTTCCCTGGATCTGGTGGATTCTTGGTGGTGTAAATGTCAATAGCTTGCATAATTTGGGAAACTCATTAAAAAAGTTAGAGGAGGGGAGAGGTAAACGTCTTGATGTGGAATGTGCCAACTTATTAGAAATGTCTAACAGAGGTTTGCTTGTTCTTGGAGTTTCAATATTGGAGGTACTAGCTTGGGCCTCAAAGATCACTTGAGGACCATGTTTTGCAAAGGAAATAGGTTGCTTAGGTCGTTGTTTCCTTGATCCACCCACTTTTTGTTTGCCTATATTCCCTTTCGTACTAGAGGAGGGAGTCTTATCTACCATAACTCTTTGTCTTATCTACCATAACTCTTTGACTGACATAGATCCCTACAATCTCAGAAGAAATTATATATTTTTTTGTTATAAAGAAAATAATTAATCTCATAAATAAAAATATAGATGTATTTAAACAAATATGTAGGTTTTTATTAGAAAATAAGCTCATTGAAATAACCCTATTACAAGGATCTCCAATAGAATATTACTTATATATTTGTAGATTTTCTCATTATGATAGTTTTATAATTGATGCTTAGACTTGATATTACCAAAGTATCTCATATGAAAAATACTAGATTTTAACACTATTTATGACATATTCTATTTAGAACGGCTCACTCAGTAGTACTTGGGTATAATATGAACTACATAGAAATAGTTGAGTTATTCAATAAAAAATTCATTACTCTAAATTAATTAGAAAGAATGTTTTGCTGTTCTTGATTAGGAGTTATTTAAGAAATTTTCTAGCTAGAGTGAACTGAGATTTAATAAAAATGTTTTCAAATATCAATTATAAATTAATTACTAATTAGAAATATCGAACATAATTATGTTTAAAAAATAGGTATTAAATTCATGCTCGATGTCTAATTAAAAACTTTGAAGAAGAAAATATTAAATTATAAATCATAACCATCTATAGACAAGTTGAGTCAAACTGCTTGAACATTCTTAATAAGGAATTCTCTACCTAGAGATTTGAAAAAGTGTTTTCAAATATCAATTATGGATCAATTACTAATTCGCAAGAACAAATATAATTGGATTAAAAGAACATACACTAAATCATATTCTATGTCCAGTTGGAACAATAGATAACAGAATGACTAAATTATATATCATGACCATATATGGATAGGTTAAGTTAACCATTTTGATATTCTTAATATTTGGATAGTCATGACATGCTCTTGGATATCAATCTTAATCTAAGATTATAAATTATTAAATTGGAGAATTAAATATATTAAAAAGAATTTTAATTTATATAATTATAAATATAAATTATAATTATAATTTGTAAGCATTCAAAAGATAAGAGTAATTAAAAATTAATTTAAATTAAGTTAGACTTAATTGTGAAATTTGAGGATTGTAATTATAATTAGAGAGTGACATTAAGTATAAGTGGGAATTTTTTATTTTATATGAGTGAAACTCTTTTGTCTTTCTTTATAAATAGGAGGAAAGTATAAGCATGTTAGCACTCTTAGGGTTTTTCTGAGTCCAAAATCTTAATAGAGAGTCAAAATCTTGGGCCATAATAAATAGCTCTAACAACCTCTCGAACGAGATTTATCGAGCAACATTTGGGATTTTTTGGACTCAAAAAAACCCTAGGATTGACCTAAAATGGAAAATACTATATAAAGAAAGAGAAAGAACCCTGAAGGGAGTTCCAACCTCTACCACTTTGAGAAAGATTCAAGGAGAGAGGAAGGAAAAAGAAGAGAGAAGGAGGAGAAAGGAAGAAGGAGAAGAAGGGGCTACAGTGCTGGTATCTTCCCGATCTATTTGGCCATGATCGTGGGCTTGGGCTTTGCTCCAATTTTCCTCCGAATCCTCTCCCTTCTTCAATATGTGATCTGAAATACTAACAAACACATCAACGCCCCTCAAATACACAAAATTTAAGGTCAATGACATGATCTAACCTATAAAACACTCAAAATACAAATTTCTAACTAAATATCACAATTCTAACCTAAACATGCACTAATCATTTAATTTAACAACTAACACATACTAAACTACCCACTAAAACATTATATAACCTTCCACTATCAACATCCCTACACTTAAACTTTTGTTTGTCCTCAAACAAAGACAAAACAAGCAAAAACAAAAACACTCCGAACACAATTAACAACAAAACACACACATATGCAATAATGGGTCAATGGAATGGCAATAAACTTCACGAAACAAATTTAATTACAAACACGATCCCTTAAATTGTTCTAACTTGTTAACTTGTGAAACTATGTCTAAATACTTCGAACGAAATATACATACTAATGAAGACCTTAATATCAAACTCATTTACTCCTATTACTTACACACACATATTGATAATTATTCGGTCAATCAAAATTATAACTATCCTTAAGAAGTTTTTCATAAAAATTCGAGCTATTCACTAATATCAGTAAGATTTATTAACCAACATACTATTTTTGTTACTTTTAATTGACATTAATCTAGCTTTTTGACGCGAAGGCAAACATTTGTGGTGAATATCCCCTGTTACTCAGCTACATCACATTCTCAACTGGCTTATAACTCTATTTATAACCTAATTTGTTTCAAAAAGGGCTAGTGGAATAGTTATTTATTAAAAACACACACACGTTTTTATTATTTTATTTTATTGCCGATCTCATTTCTTTAGCTAATCATTCTCATGAAAAGATACTATCAATGCTACGTATTTGATTGACCTAACATTATAAATGAATGTGATAAATTTCTAGAGTGAACAAACTAACATCATGTCTTAATTAAAATGCATATTTAACCGAAATAACCTAGAACATTAATTTCACAAGCTAATAATTCTTCATAACCTAAAAGACTATGTTCAGAGCTAAATCGATTCCGTTAAGTCCTAGCCATTGACACATTGACATAAATCACATCATACAATCATAAACAAACTAAAATATAACATGCAAAATTCACATTCAAATAAAAAACATATAATGCACAAAACCCTTCCCATACTTGGACAACACATTGTCCTCAATGTGGGAAGAACAACAAACAATACATAAGGTAGGAATAAAAATAACGAAACAAGAGAAACATAAGAATAATTGAACATAACAATAAAATAAAAGACAAGGGTTAGAATATAGAACTCGTCATAGTGATCGAGGTTGTGATGGGGTCGAAGGCGGTAGTTGAACACCGTAAGCCTCGAAACATATGTGAAAACATCATATGTCCTGGCTTTTACATCTTTTTTCTCTAGTCATCTCCTTCAATAACTTGGTGTTTTCTGAAATGCCTTTGTTAATGTTTAAGACGGTTTCCATTACCTTCTCCCATCCCGTTTTCTCTTCCTTTTCTGACTCCTCACTGGTTGAGTCCTCCTCCTGTTGCAGTGGCACTGAGCTCGAACTGGCCTGTCCCGCTCTGATCTTAACATGAGATTTAATACTAATATCTCAAAGTTCCATATTATGGGATTTCAAGATTTTAGCTCTCGTCAAATGACGATTGTTAAGAAACTTAAGACGATGGACAACTATTCCATTACAATTGACACCATAGTATTCCGTAATAGCTGTTACCAAGTACCCCATGCATAAATTATTGCTTCTCTTTCTTAAAGAAGTAGTAATTGCATTAAAAGTATGGGTGGAGGTGCAAATTTGGACGCTATGATCCATGCACCATAATAGAAAATTTTCTACTGTTGAACACTTGTTAGTTTTAGTTTTGTCAAAGATAGTTTGACACATAAATTTATGCAATAACAAGTGTTTAGGGCTTCTAATAATATTATTGTGGGCAATTTTAGTATCGACGCTCTCTAATCTATTTAGTTTTGTCCAATAGTGGGTTGCACAAAAGTCATCTTGCTGATTGATTATGGTTGAATTGAGGAATCCACCAATTTCACGCACAATGTCATAATCTAACCCTTATGGTTGAACCCACATCCAAAACCATAGGTCCTTAGGGTTGGTTGGCTCAAATTGAATCACATGAATTTTTTCCCACTAAATTCTTCCACCGAAAGCCTCAACCCGTTCTCTCAATTCAATTGTTTCTAACATATCAAAATCTAAGTGTTTAGGCACAATAATATTTTTTAAACTAAAGGTGTGATAGTGATTACCTTCCTCCTTCGAGAAGATTGGCAAAGGTGTGCCGTAATCCGTTACCCTGTTTTGTTATCCGCAGCCTGATACTTGGACATTGTCTTTTAGTTGGGTTCGCTTAACCATCTGCTTGATGCGCTGTCCCACTGGATTAAGAGTTGTGAAAAGTTTAGAGAGAGTTGAAGACTTGAAGATGGGTAGGGAGAAGTGAGAGGGGTTGAGTTCATAGGTTTAGAGAGAGAGTGAGAAAGTGAAAGGTGGAATAAAAATGAGGGGTGAGTGTAAATATATAAGGTTGGAAGGGTCAAAGGGGTAAAATTGGAAGAAAACAAGCTAAACACCACACATACCTGTTCTGTCCCAACACAGGCCATGATCGTGGCCCAGCAAAAAATCTTGCATACTTTCCAATTTCACTTCTTTTCCTCATTTCATCCTGAAATCCTTCCATACCTTATAATTACATTATCACCTCCTTGTGCTTACCTTCCACCACATTCCTATGCCAACTAATCCTTAATTCTCCCAAGATATTCAACTGGACTCGAAACACACACAAAGAAAAACAGGATGCGAAATCTATTTACTACCAAAGATGACAGAACAAGATGATAAAAACTATGGGTTGTCTTCTATGCAACATTTTTTTTACTGTTGGTAACTCGATGTACTTCTTTTGTTCATAGTGGTTTGAACAAGTCATGTAATGGTAGCACGATCATACGTCTCATGAATTGCAAATGAGCTACCAACTATGATTTCCACCACCCTTCTTCTTCATCTTCTTTTTCCGCTTATTTCTTCGAGATTGTGACTTTCCAGGCGGATCCTTATGATCATCACCATGTTCAACGTCTCCATAAGACTTGGTTCTCTTAATGATGTCTACAGAATTGTGAGAGCTTTTCTTATCATTAGACATATTAAAGGACAACTTCTCATTCCCCACCCTTATAGTCAACTTGCCTTCATCAACATCTATAATAGATCAGGAAAAATGGTTGTCCAAGGATAATTGGTATCTCTAAGTCTTCCTCTATGTCCAAAATGACGAAGTCCTTGGGAAAGGTAAAATTTTCCACCTTAATAAGAACATCTTTGATTATACCTCTCAGACGGTGAATTGATCGATCAACCATCTGCACACTCATCATGGTCGGTGCTATTTCTCCTAGCTTCATCTTTTGGCATAAAGTGTAAGGCATCATACTTATGCTAACTCCTAAGTCTACAAAAGCATTATCCATCCACTTTGACATTAACTATGGTGTAAGGAATGTAAAAATCCCCTAGATCATTTTGTTTCCATGGTAATGTCGCCATTTCATTATAGTTCCTACTTCACTTGCCAGCTTTTCCAGCACCTTTCTATTGATTAATCTTTTTTGTGTGGATTCCATAAGAGTGAGTCATGTTTTCAGCTTCTCTATTACCTCAAAGACTTCCTTCATCTCTGTTTCTTTTGACTTCCGTTGTGCTAAAATAGGGTATGGAATTGCAGGTTGATATTTATTGATTTATTTCATGTTATGTTCATTTAGCAAGAGATTTTTGTCCACTCTTTTCTTTTACTTCTCCCTATCTTCTTTAGCTTGGTCGAGCTTCTCCTTAGAGGCCTGAGTGATAACATGATCCTTTCCTTTGGGTTTGTTTGTACATTATTTAGAAGCTCTTCGTATTTCGTGCAGACATTGCATCTGCCAAGTGGCCCATTTAGACTTCCATGTTGTGAATAGAGGATGCATGATTATTTGTAACTTGTTGAAATTTTTCTTCCAGTCTTTTATTTGTATAATCCATGCTTCCAATCTTATTCAAGATTTTTTTCTAATTTGGCATCCATGGAATCAGGTTTCTCCTATTGGAAACTAGGTGGCCCTTGAACTCGGAATTGACCTCCAGCATTGTTTGGCCATGAAAAGTTTGGATGATTTTTCCACCCAGAATTGTACGTATTTGAATAGGGGTTGTTCCCTCCTCCACCACAACCAAATTGTGCTCCCATATACTTATTTTGCTTTATTTCATTACTTTGAATTAGGAAGTAGTATATGGTATCATGATTATCCTAGCCACATAACTCACATCTTTGTTGAATGCCCTTAACAAAGGCTGAAGAAGAAGCTTTTATGGTATTCAGCTGTCAAGTCAAGTTGTTAATCTTACTTTACATTTTTGTAATTGGGTCAATAACTAAAGATCCTTTTTGCTCACGGAGGGTTACGGGTTATTTACTCCTATCATTCGTCTATAAACAATTATTACTGTTCATTTCTTCAAGCAACTCTTCCGCTTCATCGACAGTCTTTTGCATAAGCGATCAGCTCAATGCTGCATCTATGGTACCTCTCGTGGGTGGATTGACTCCATTGTAGAAGATTTACAAAAGAAATTCTTTTGGTAAGTTGTGGTATGGACACCTCCTTTGTAAATCCTTATAACTCTCTCACGCCTTGTAAAGTGATTCCTCATCACTCTGTTGGAATACAAAATTTCTTTTATCATCTTTGTAGTTTTAGTGAGGGGAAAATACTTATCCAAAAATGCACGTACCAATTGCTCTCGCATTGTGAGATTTGAGGGACTGAGAAAATGATACTAAGCTTTGGCTCTATTCCTTAATGTAAAGGAGAAAACCTTCATCCTAACCGTATCTTCTGACATCTATTTCGAGGAAATTCACTATATGTACTTTAGGATCCTCATTGGTCAGTCTGTAGAATTGTACATTTGTTTGTAACATGTTTAGTAAGGTCAGCTTAATTTTGAATAAATGTGCTTGAGCAGGAAGTCTAGCAACAACTTAATTAGTTGCATTAATTTCTGGTCTCATGAAATCTATGAGGGTCTAAGGTTAGTTCCATTGGTTTCCTCCTTACTGAAACTCTTAATGATATTCCTTAGCCATCAGTTCTTCAATTTCTTCTTCTTGACGTTTGACTCTTTGAATGGCTCGTTCCAAACAAGTAATGTCGAGTGTTAGGGTTTTAGCGATCTAACTTGAACTTCGAGTGACTCTTGTATTTATGCAAATGCACAAACATAAGAGTGATGTGAACGCCTTAGACTACAAGAGCTAAACTAATCCTACTAACTCCCCGACAATGACACCAAAAAATTATTGAGGCAAGTTTGAATCTATTTAAAACCCTCAAAATACTGCAAGTGCACTGGTTATGGGTGAAGTATATGAGGTTTCGATCCCTCGAGGATTTGTTGTACTAATCTAATTTTAAATTATCTAAGGCATAAAGAATTATTAAAAAGAAAATAAACTACAAAGAAAAGTAAACACGTGAAGATGACTGATTGGAATTAAAAAGTAAAATTAACACACAAAGGGTCAAAATGAGCACCACCAAATTAACAATGGAAATCACACAAGGAAGATTAGCTGAATATGAGAAGGGGGATTTATCCTATCATCAAATGCTATCATGATTACTTTTAAGTTAATACAGTATTGGTCCTAGACTTTCAAATAGTACTCTCTCTCCCTCTTCATCTAAATTCCTAATTTGATTATTTGCATGATTTATTACATTGTTTAACTCTCATTACCCAATTTAATCATTTTTCTATTAATTCACTATCTTGATTTGTTACCAAAGCATGTAAATACAACAAATAATCACAACACCCAATGTATTAACATCAAAAGAAATCACATTAATATTACTTCAAGAACAAATCCCTCAGAAAGTTTAAACATCGTCATCGAACTCAAGTCCATCACTATCAAATCTATCTTATACATTCAAAAGAAAAAACAGCAAAGATGAAATAAAATTCGCTGAGAAGGGTTAGAATAGATTGCGAAGATGGCAAACTGCAGCCGCTTCTTCTCCTTCTTCCTTTCTCCTCCTTCTCTCTTCTTCTTCCTCTCTCCTTGGATCTTTCTCAAAGCGGTAGAGCATAGAGCTCCCTTTAAGGTTTTTTCTCTTTCTTATATAGTGTTTTCCATTTTAGGTAAACACTAAGGTTTTCTCGAGTCCAAAAAGTCTCAAATGTCTCTCGATAAGTCGCGTTCGGGAGGCTGTTCGAGCTATCTGTCGCACAGGCCACAATTGTGGCCCATAGTGCTACGATCGTTGCCCAAGATTTTGGCTCTTTGTCACAATTATGGCAGAAGGAGCCATGATCATGGGCCTAGGCCTTGCTCCAGGTTTTCTCTGAATCCTCTTTGTTCTTCGATATTTGATTTGAAACACTAATAAACACATCAGGGCACCTCAATTACACAAAATTTAAGCTCAATGGCATGCTCTAACCCATAAAACACTCAAAACATAAATGTCTAACTAAATAACACAATCCTAACCTAAACATGCACTAATCATTTGATTTAACAACTAAACACATAAGAAACTACCCACTAAAACATTATGCAACCTACCACTATCAATGCACCTATGATTAGATCATTTTAGTTTTCTAACAATAGTATTAGAGTTTCCTTTAATTGATTAACTTGATTATTATTGATTTGATAAGATTAATTTTTAAAAACTTGTTTTAATGAATTCTCTAACATCGATTAAGGCAATAATTAATTAGGGATTTTTTAATTTTATAAAAATTTAAACCAAATCATATGCCTCCCTTATTTATTTTATGTTTTTTGGATATTTAATTATTCTATTTATTTAAAGGTTTTGGAAAACATATGAATGCATGCTTTGTTTATGGTTTTGAAACTTACCACACCCGCCTCATCCCTTACATTGCTTTTGATATTACAAATTATATATGTTCCCTTTTATTTTTTAAAAACCCATAGACATCTCACTCTTATTCTTTTATGTCTAGGTTGTGTGTGTTTACGTACATGATTTAGAACTGGAAAACTATCTTATGCAAGTCCCCCCTAGAATCAGATGATGCATGTTTTAAGTACTGAGTGCGTTAATTTTGAGTGAATTAGTCAATGGATGAGGCTGAGAAGCATCATCCTACCATCAATAAAAAGTGTTTTTTCCACCAATGATACCTTATTAGTGGTGATAGAGGCAAAATTTGTCCAAAGAGAAGAACGAACAGTGGGCAAGAGAGGTGATGAAGATCAAGGGATATGGCATAGAAGTAGACAGTGATAATAAGAGAGGAAACATAAGGGAGGTGGTGACGAAGAAACATAAAAATCCTAATCTGGAGGCCCACGTGTAAGGGGGTCACATATGACTAAGTTAGATGTGTTATCAACACCAGAAATTCATTGAGGCATGTGCAGTCCCAACTCGTTTTTGATTTTTTAATTTTGTGTTTTTAAATCCTTCCCTTTAATTAAATTAGTTTAATTAAGATTAAATTATTCTAAATTCCTAATAAATATAGAAAAGCATTTTTAACTATTTAAAAACTTATTTTTGAAAGGTTTAATTTTATCTAGACAATTTTGAAATTTAGTTTAATTTTTAGTAGTTGAATTTTTAATTAAATTAGTTATCAAATCAATAATTAGAATCAAGCAAAGGT
>JAOQML010051905.1:0-10282 GCA_027568935.1 Erythroxylum urbanii
TGGAAGACTAAACCAATCTTGAAGATTACATGTTTGGGTTGTGCATTCTTGGACAGATTCTTGAAGATTACATGTTTGGGCTATGACTCATGTTCAAGACTCAAGTATTGGTTTATTTGGTTATATTTTCTTAGTATGGCCGAAATTCCATATTATGGAGGCCTTAGTTGTGTTTAAATCTGATTAGATGTCTTTAGATCAGATTTGATTAGTTAAAGTTTGAATTGTAATTAGGTCTTACAATCCTATTCCAAGTGGGATTGGCATGACTTAGACTTTTGCTACAAGTAGGATTAGTTTTTTAAATTCAAATTAGGTTTATCTTGTCTTAGAATCCTACATGTACTACGAATGGTGTGATACATATCAGATTAGGAAGTTAGAAACTTGGTCAAATCAGATTTGTTATGACCTTGTTTCTTAGAGTTCTATTAGAATTAGTATTTATAGGGTCTTGGACGTTCATTATGAAGGAGGAATTCAGATTATTCAATTGAGAAATAGAGAGAGAGTTTTCTCCTTGAGTTCTTGAAAGAACAAACCCAGAACTTATAAAAGAAATCCTTTTTTTTGTGGCATTCACAGCACTTCCATTATAACGTTCATTAAAGTTTCTGTATTCCTTGGGTTTAGACTTTAATATAGTCTAAGTTTCTGGTTTCATTGTTTTTTGGGTGCAGGTTTTTTATACCCAGGCTCTTGTCTTTTACAAAGGGTCAAGGTCCATCAAAACCAAACTCATTTTTAGGTTTCTTAGGATCATATAACCAGATTCTTGTGGGTTTTTTAGGGTTCATCTCTATTGGGTTCATATCAAATCTCCTCCTCATGACAGCCTTCATATCCCATGTATCTATAGGTCATTCATGATTTCTCTACTTGCCCAAAACAATTTGATCCCACTAAATTATAACTTTTAGTAAACTCTATAGCAGCAAGTTTTACCTTTTTCTCCTCATAGTAATTATGGCAATCAAAAGCAAGCTCCACCTTCATTTCCCAATCCAAGTATGATCAGGATCATTTTCTCCCTTGGAAGGGTGGAATCTTTAGTTTGATGCTACCTAAATTGTGATCAACTCCTCCATCTTGTCTCCTCTCATCTCGTCTACTATCCCTGCTATGCATATTTCTGTTCAAAATGGCAATTGGAACTTGATCTTCATCATCACCATCATAGTCATCATTGGTAACATGCCTCTCAAGCCTTAATGCATTAAGGAGGTTTATGGTTATCGCCCTTGCAAATTAGCTATAGTAACCTCTTGCTTCTTTATCTTGTCTTTTATCTCTTCAAACATAGTGAACATTCGCCCAAATTACTTTTGCATAGCTTGTATTGTGAATCAATTCACTTATACCTTGTCTCCACTCAAACCTTCAAAAGTCATATTGAAAAGCTACAAAAGAATGTTAGAAATATCATCGCAAGACTCCCTTGCATGTTTATCTCAATTAATGAACTCCACTCTCGTGTTTTCACACTTTGTATTAGGCTTTTCTCTATAATGGTGCCAATACAAACTTTTGCCTTTTACCACTCTTAGAATTCCTCTTTTAGTTATCAAACTAAATAAACCAATCAAGAAAATTAAACTTGCAACAATTCTAAATGGATTAGAGTGTAATAAAGGAAACTGAAATAAATGAAAAGGATCAAGAACAAAAGAAAAGATTGTAATGGAATAAGAACACAACAAATTAAGGATAGGAACAAAGAAATTAATTCACAACAATAAGGACAATAGTGGGCTTAAAGAAAAAATTTGCAAATACGATTTCAAGTAGAATAAAATTAACAACTAATTTTTGACTAGGAAATCCTTATTAAAGAGGTATAGCTCTTGTATAAGGATTGGTTCACTAACTAACCTCAATCATCTTCTTTTCTTTTCAATTGGATAACTTCTCTCTTTATTTCAATTTTTATATAGAAATGAGCCTCAATCTGCTTCTTTTCCTTTCAATCAAATAACTTCTTTTTTTTGAATTTTAATAATATCAGACCTGGACAAATTATAACACAAGAATTGAATGGAAAAAATAGGAATAAAGATTGAATGAATGAAATGAGAAAGCTCATAAAAACACATAAACAACAAAGAAGAATGAAAGCAAACAAAATGTATAGAAGGAAGAATCCAATAAATTAAGGATAACCAAACCTAATTTAGAGCAAGCTTTGATACCAAATGATGTGAATCTCAAGGATGAGCCTTGAAACCCAAAAATCACAAAATTGGAAGCAAAGAACTGAAGAAAGCTAAAACAGGTTTAGGATAGATAAATCTTAACTTGATGTCTATAGAAGACATGAACCAAAGGTACAGGATATATTGTGAATGCCACAAGATAATAATCTTGATAAATTGATTGGTTTACAAAAGAACCAAATAGAAATTAACCTCAAGTCTTCATACGTTGAAGCACTCTCCCATAAAATAGTTGTTAAGCTTATTAAGAGCATTGTGGGTGAACCATAAGGATTGCTACTTTCACAAGTTAGCAACTCTTCCGACCTTAGTGCATTGTGATGAGATCGATCTACTCCATCCATTCTAGCCATGAAAATTTAGAGAAGAAGGAGAAGCCATAGTGGATCTCCACAATGGAGGCAAAAAATCAAGCATACGTGGAGTTATTCCGCTATGTTTCAAGTTAGTATATCATCCTACCCTTCTTAGTGACATGTATAGGATCTTGTATGCTTATGAAATCATGAGATTTCTTGTTTGAGTTATGATCTAAAATCAACATTTGAAATATCCTTGCACTTAGTGGAGAATTAATTGGGTAAAAAGATCAAGTCATTGAGGACTGATAGTTATGGCGGGTACATGTCAAATGATGTTAAGGCATTTTGTGACCAAAAGGGAATTGTGAGGCAACTCACAATTCCTTGGACTCCACAACAAAATGGAGTAGTCGAAAGGAAGAATAGGACTCTTACGGATATGTTGCGATCCATGATGGCTAAGCCAACTTAGACATTGCCTATTGGGGTAATGCATTGCTTAGAGCAACATATATTTTGAATAGAGTGCCCTCTAAGTCTATTGATTCTACGCCATATGAGTTATGGTTAAAGAAAACCCTAACTTAAGCTATCTTTGTTAATGGGGATATGCAGCTTATGTACATGCTACAGCTCACCCTCTTAGGAAATTAGGCCCTAGAGGGAGGAAGTGTGCCTTCCTTAGTTATTCTAAGTATTCTAAGGGGTCTGTGTTCTTGGATGTAAGTCACAAGATTGGAAATGTCTTGGAATGAAGAAATGCCAACTTTATTAAGGATAAGTGTCCTAAAGTTGGCTAATGTTGTGATTTAGATGTGTTGGTTAAGACCACTGTGCAAGGCCAATCTAATGTTTTGCAAGCACCATTGACTACAGCTTCCGTAGTGGAAGTTCCTCAATAAGAGGTTATTCAAGTGCCTCCTACATCCCCACTTGTTAATGAACAACAAGAAGAAGTTCTTGATGGACAAGTTCAAGAGGGAGTTAAGGGAGTTCAAGAACCACATGATCAGGCTATAGGGCAAGGTCATGATGAGCCTCCTCCTATGCCTAATTTGAGACATCCAAATAGGCAATTTGGGCCACCAAAAGAATGGTGGATTTTAGAGGGAAGTGAGGCAAACTTAGTGTCATATGAGATTGATGAACCAAGTAATGTGTAAGAAGCTCTTGAAGGTGTTCACAAAGAGAAGTGGCTAATGGTAATACAAGATGAGATGAATTTGATACATCTCAATGAGGTTTGGGACTTAGCTAAATTACCTCCTGAATGAATGGCTATAGATTTTAAGGATACCTTCTCTCCTGTGGTGAAATTCAATTCCATCAGATTATTACTTGCTATTGTGGCTTATTTGGACTTAGAATTGCATCAAATGGATGTAAAAATTGCCTCTCTCAATGGTGATTTGAGAGAGGAGATTTACATGCAACAACCCGAGGGGTTTGTTGAAAAGGGTCAAGATCACAAGGTATGTAGACTTAAGAAGTCTATATACGGTCTTAAGCAAGCTTCAAGACAGTGGTACTTGAAGTTTAATGATGCAATCACAATCTTTAGTTTT
This sequence comes from Erythroxylum urbanii, assembly GCA_027568935.1. NCBI lineage: Eukaryota > Viridiplantae > Streptophyta > Magnoliopsida > Malpighiales > Erythroxylaceae > Erythroxylum > Erythroxylum urbanii. The sequence continues at coordinate 4,081 of JAOQML010051905.1, forward strand.
GTGATGATGCATGAAGACCATTATGTTTATGTGTATACTTTTAGGTCCAAATTTCCATTATAACTCTATATGTGGATGACATATTGATAGCAAGTAATGGGTTGAGTTTCTTGAAAACCATGAAAGTATGATTATCTTCCACCTTCAACATGAAAGATATGGGAGAAGTTGCCTATATCCTTGGTGTTAAGATCCTAAGTCTCATGGAAAGACTAAGCACATTAGCATGAAGTATCATTTTGTTAGAGCTGTAATAGAAGAGGGAGAAATTAAGTTAGAGTACATATCTACAGACCTAATGGTGGCTAACCCTATGACTAAGCCATCGCCACCATTTCATTTTGCTAAACTTGTAAAGACAATGGGTCTTCGCAGATTATGAAATGTTGGTGTAATTTTCTCCTTCTTGTGTCACACATATAAGACGTTTGATAAATGAAAAGTTGTTTATCAATTATTGGTGCATTGCACTTTGAAACCACAATGATAAATCTACGTGTCAATCATAGGCTGAGGTTGGTTTCCTCACACAAGCCATCCGCCCTTGTGTCTTTGTATAAAATTAAGGATAAGACCGCTAAAGTCTTAAATGTATGTTATCTCTTAAAAGGAATATGTGACTTGTATATCATACATTGAAATGTGAGTCATGAACTAACACATGACAACTTTAATCTTATGGTCGTCTTGATTATGCATGCATCAAGATAAGGTGATAAAGGTCATCAAGTTTGTATGTCCACTCATACATACTATCCTATTATTTCATTCTCAAGAGTGAGAATAAGGAGTATTTCATGGTTGTTTGACATGTCCTTCTATTATTGAGAATAATAGGAGTTACACATCTAAATGTTTTACGAGGGAGAGAATTGACGCACCTCTCCAAACGGGAGTGGAGTAGTAAAACATTTAAGTATGTGTTTAGGGAATATCATAGGGATGTGTTCCAAATGTTCCATAGTTAACCGTGAAATTGACCAACTAAAGCAAATAAGCAAACTGTCTCTTTCCTTGCTTATATGTGAGATTCCTCATTCAAACCCCTTAGTGACTATGGCTTTCTATTAGGAAATTAAGGATTATTATTGTCTTCTTAATTGGTTGTCGAAGGTCTTGGGAGGAATGGGACTGGAGTATCCTTCTTTTAGATTATCATGTTTTCTTAAATTTTTCTAGTAGTTCGAAGCTAAAGGAAAGACATGAATGTATAAGTTAACTATATAATTGCATGAGTTGCATAACCATGATAGCATATGTTGCACAATATAAATGATACACAAACACATTATTCAATCTTGACACCACATATTATTTTGTACAATATGAAAGATTAAGTGTGATGTGAGAAAGAAACCAATTGCATTTGAGGTTTAATACATTTATGAGTTTTATGAGTTAAAACTCACAAAGGAGACTGAATGTGATTAAACATATGTAGAGGCATAACTTGATTTGTTCAAACGTGAGGAGAGTGACAATCTTTCATTGTGGCTCTAAGAACTACAATGTAAAGAGATTTTGTTTACATGCCTAAGGTTGCACCCATAACTCAAAATTATATGCTTCAATTATTATTTGTTTTTAGCTTTGTTATTCACTTGTTGAGTATGTTCTATTTGAGTGGAAGCATATATTTTTTAAATATATCTTTGTGTGAGTGGGAGCTTGTTGGAATTTTATAGCTTAAGAGCTATAAACTCCATTTGATACACCAAAATATATTTGAAAGTGATGTGTACCTGACAAGAACGTGCTTTTGAATCCATGAATCAAATTCAGAAAATGAATTTCTGGGACCAGTTGGAATATGTAACAATGGAAAGACCTTTAAACGGTGGCTTAGAGAAACAAGAACCAAAGGTATTGGAAAGGGATGACGCCACAAACACTATAGAAAGGTGATTGATAAGTCTCTCACAAGGATTTAACCTAGATGAGTTCTCAGTTCTAAGAAGAACCAAGAGTTGTGAAGAAAAACTCACTTTTCAATTCAGAATTTGTGATCACCTCCTTGCAATTTTTTTTGACGGCTACTTAAATGTTTTCTAGGTTAAAGAAACCTAACAAACCCTAACTAAGTAAAATAAACCCAAAACAAACCAAGATAGGATAAAATTAACTAAATTAACTTAAACAACCCAACAGAGCAACTAAAACCCAAAATAATAAAAGTTATCCAAACAAACTGAGACCCTTGGGCTTAAATAGTTTAAATAGCCCATTATTACATAAAAATACCAAAACAAGGTCCAAAACACGCAACTAAAGCCAAAAGGTCGCACTAAGCAAAGGGAGAGTGGTGTATGGGCAGATTCTGGACTCCACAGAAAGCTTGTCTGTTTAGGGGCCAAAAGAACTCCAATTTAGAAGTTCTTGGGCATTTTGGAAAGCTCAAGATGCCCTCTTCAACGCTCATGAAGACTATAAACTCAAATGAAAGCTTTAAGGTGTCCAAAATGGGGCATAGTTTAGATCTATCCCACTAGCTAGCATGCAAAGTAGCTTAGTTGGATGCCCCACATTTAAGTCAGCCCCAATGGCTTCTTGCTTGGCCCGAAAATCTTCAATCAGTCCATTTAGAGCCTTTTTCAGTTTTCTAGCTTTTGCTCGAGTCATTGGCCCTCTTACAATGTGTAAAGGATCATCAACTTAATCTGGACTAGATTGCTCCCTCCTTGGTATGCCCTTCATGGCTTGATCTCCGTCAGAAAGTGCTTGGGTTTCATCTAACTAGCTAACACTCAGCTCAAGGGAGCTTATTCAAGCTCTTGTAAGCTATAAGTGTTCTATAACTAGCTTAAGGTGAGCTTGTGGGAGCTCATTAAAACTAATTAATAGCCAGAAATCTGGGGATAAGCTTAATTACACTCAATTGAGATTACTCCATCTCATCTTTGGTTCTTAAGAATTGAAGCTAGTTATAAATGTGTTCACACTAGTTAAGCTAGAAGAGCTAATTAAAGAGCATGAGTACAATGGACACTAGGGTGTACTATTAGCTATAGCACACTATAATGCATCTTCCCATGCATGCACTTAGAGTGCAAGTTCATTGTCTCCAAATGGATACATGAATTTGGCTAAAGAAAGGATGAATTCGGCCAATAGGGAAAATTCATCATGTACCTTGCTTAGAATGAACATGCATGACACCCTTTCACCAAGGTATGTGTACTTTGGATGAAAGGATGTGTTGTTTCGGCCAATGGTTGTGACCATTTAGCCTAAAAAAGGAGTTAATGTACAAGAATGAATGTTCATGAGTGTACCATCATGACTTTAAGTAAAGATACATGACTCTTTGCCAAAGGATGTGTCCCTTGGCAAGAGTCATGATGTTTTTTTAAGAGACATAACTCTTGGAAGAGTCATGACTCTTCAAATGCACCTTTTGGTGGCTTATAAAAGGAAATTTTGTAGTTTCTATGAGAGCGTTTTTTTTCTTTAGCGGAATGCTACACTTTTCTCCCCATCTTTGAGCCGAAAACACTCCCTTCTTTCAAGTCTTCATGCGTTGAAGCACGCTCCCATAAAATAGTTGTTAAGCTTATTAAGAGCATTGTGTGTGAACCATAAGGATTGCTACTTTTGCAAGTTAGCAACTCTTCTGACCTTAGTGCATTGTGATGAGATCAGTCTACTCCATCCATTCCAACAAAGACAAGTTGGAGAAGAAGGAGAAGCCATCGTGGGTCTTTACATGGGAGGCAAAACATCAAGCACACAAGGAGTTATTCCGCTGCATTTTATGTTAGCATATCATCCTACCCTTCTTAGTGACATTTGTAGGATCTTGTATGCTTATAAAATCATGAGATTTATTATTTGAGTTATGATCTAAAATCAACATAAACAACACATCCTTTCATCCAAAGTACACATACCTTGGTGAAAAGGTGTCATGTATGTTCATTCTAAGGTAAGGCACATGATGAATCTTTTCCAAGAAAGGATTAATTCAACCTCTTGGTCGAATTCATCCTTTCTTGCCGAATTCATGTATCCATGCGAACACAATGGACTTACACTCTAAGTGCATGCATGGGAAGATGCATTATGGTGTGCTACAACTTATGGTACACCCTAGTGTCTATTATGCACTCAAGCACGTTAGATTCCTTCATCTATCACCACCAATTTTGCCCATTAAGCTTTGGGTTTCAACTCCAACTCATTTATAAAACATCTTACATGTGTAACACAAGAAGGAGAAAATTACACCAACATTTCATAATCTACGAAGACCCATTGCCTTTACATGATTAGTAAAATGAAATGGTGGCAATGGCTTAGTCATAGGGTCAGCCACCATTAGGTCCGTAGATATGTACTCTAATTTAATTTCTCCCTTTTATACTACATCTCTAATAAAATGATACTTCATACTAATGTGCTTAGTCTTTCCATGATACTTAGGGTCCTTAGTGTAAGCCAAATTTGCCATACTATAAGAATAGACAATTATGGGCATTTCAAAAGGCACAATTGGCCCTAAATATTGAATAAAATTTCCAAGCCATAAGGTTTCTTGCACAGCCGAGGCACTAGCAACAAATCTAGCCTCTATTATTAACAATACTGTGCAAGTTTTTTTCTTGCTTCTCCAAGAAATAGCCCCATTATTTAGCATGAAGACATAGCCAAATGTATATTTGCACGAATCATAATCACCACCCCAATTAGCATTAGTGTAGCTATACAAACCAAGATTCTTTCCTTGGTAGCATATATAATAGTCCTTTATACCCTTGAGATACCTAAAGACCCTTTTCAAACACTTCCAATGCTCGATTCCAGAGTTAGAAGAATATATTGCCAACATACCTATAGCTTGGCTAATGTCAGGCTGTGTGCATAACATGGCATACATTAGACTTATAATGGCACTTAGGTATGGGACCTTTTTTATTTCCTTCTTTTCTTGAGTACTATGAGGACACAAATCTTGTCCAAGCTTGCAACCATATGTAAGTGGTGTACTCATTAGTTTTAAGTTTGTCAAGTTGAACCTTGTAAGAATCTTATTAATAGAAGGTCCTTGAGACAGAGCCAACATCTTAGCTTTCCTATCTCTTAGGATCTGAACACAAAGGATATAGGCAGCTTCTCCCATATCCTTCATGTCGAAGGTAGAAGAAAACCATCCTTTCATGGTTTTCAACAAACTCAACCCATTATTTGCTATTAATATATGATCCACAAATAGAGTCATAATGGCAATTTTGGATCCAGAAGTTTACACGTAAACACAATGGTCCCCATGCATCATCACAAAACCAAAGTTTGTGATTGCATCATGAAACTTCAAGTACCACTGTCTTGAAGCTTGCCTAAGACTATATATAGACTTCTTAAGTCTACAAACTTTGTGCTCTTGACCCTTTTCAATAAACCGCTAGGGTTGTTACATGTAAATCTCCTCTCTCAAATCATCATTGAGAAAGTCGATCTTTACATCCATTTGATGCAATTCCAAGTCCAAATAAGCCACAATAGCAAGTAATAATCTGATGGAATTGAATTTCACAATAGGAGAGAAGGTATCCTTAAAATCTATACCCTCCTTCTGTGTGAATCCCTTAACCACCAATCAGGCCTTGTACTTTTCAATAGTACCATTAGAATTCAATTTTATCTTGAGAACCCACTCGTTCCCAATAGCCCTTCGTCCAAGAGATAATTTAGCTAAGTGCCAACTGCATTGAGATGCATCGAATTCATCTCATCTTGCATTGCCATTAGCCACTTCTCTTTGTGAACACCTTCAAGATCTTCTTACACATTACTTAGTTCATCAATCTCAAATGACATCAAGTTTGCCTCACTTCCCTCCAAAATCCACCGTTCTTTTAATGGTCCAAATTGCCTATTTGAATGTCTCAAATTAGGCATAGGAAGAGGCTCATTATGATCTTGCCCTATAGCCTGATCATATGGTTCTTGAACTCCCTTAACTCCCTCTTGAACTTGTTCATCAAGAACTTCTTATTTTTGTTCATTAATAATTAGGGATGCAAGAGGCACTTGAACAGCCTCTTGTTGAGGAACTTCCATCACATAAGGTGTAGTCAATGGTGCTTCCAAAACACTAGACTGACCTTACAGAAAGGTCTCAACCAACATATCTAAATCACAACATTCACCAACTTTAGGGAACTCATCCTCAATAAAGTTGGCATTTCTTGATTCAAAGACATTT
>JAOQML010052026.1:0-10278 GCA_027568935.1 Erythroxylum urbanii
TTTCGGTTATACGTTATGTTGTGTTATGGTCTTTTCCGCAGCGTATTGTGAATACTTGGGCCATACGCGATCCTACATCCTAGTCATTCTTTTTATTGCTTTGTTGATAGATATTCAGGGTACAATCAAGTATTTATATACCCAGAAGACTAAGAGAAGACTAAGTTCACTTGTCCTTATGTGACTTTTGCTTATCAGAGGATGTCTAATGGTTTATGCAATGCGCCTGCCACATTCCAAAGATGCATGATGGCCATATTTGCAGACATGAATGAAAACTTTATGGAGGTATTTATGGATGACTTCTTTATGTTTGGAGATTCTTTTGATCATTGCTTGTTTAATTTAGATAGAGTGCTTCAAAGATGTGAGGAGCCTGATTTAGTTTTTAAATTGGGAGAAGTGTCATTTCATAGTCCAAAAGGGAATTTTATTAAGCCATAAGATCTCATGCAAGGGGATTGAAGTGGATCACACTAAGACTAAAGTGGTTGAAAAGCTACCACCTCCCACCAACATCAAGGGTATCTAAGCTTTCCTTAGTCATATAGGGTTTTACAAACGGTTCATCAAGGATTTTTCTCTTATTACTAGACCCTTGACTCATTTATTAGTTAAATATGTGCCTTTTGTGTTTGATGATGACTGTTTGGATTCTTTTAACAGGTTGAAGAAGGCACTTACAATAGAACTTATTTTGATGTCACTAGATTGTTCTCTTCCCTTCAAGATTATTTGTAATGCAAGTGATCATACTATTGGTTGTGTACTTGGCTAGCAGAAGGAGAACAAGTTGCATGTCATTTACTACGCAAGCAAGACTTTGACAGAAGCATAACTGAACTACACCATTACTGAGAAGGAATTGTTTGCGATGGTATTTTCTTATGAGAAATTTTATTCTTATCTTATGGGCTCAAAAGTTATTGTTTTTACAGACCATGCAGCGTTACGTTACCTCTTTTCTAACAAGGATGCCAAGACTAGGCTCATCCGGTAGGTCCTCCTGCTCCAAAGTTCAACATTCAAATTAAAAATAAGAAGGATATAAAAAATGTTGTAACGGACCACCTATTATATCTTAAAGGGGAACACCATGAAGAAGAAGCAAAAATCGAGGAGAGCTTTCCTAATGAGGCATTAATGATGGTAGATAATCCTGATAATCCTTGGTTTGAAGATATTGCAAACTACCTTTAAGGTGGTATTCTTCCTTCTGATCTTTCATATCAACAAAGGAATCGCTTTTTATTTTAATGTTCTCATTATATTTGGGATGAACCTATACTTTATAAGATGTGTAATAACAGTGTGATTCGCATGTGTGTCCCTGAAGATGAAATGCCCAAAATTTTGACATAATGTCATAACTCACTTTATGTAGGGCATTATAGAGCTACAAGACTACTGCTCAGATCTTGGAGTGTGGATTCTATTGGCCAACCTTATTCAAGGATGCTAGAGATTTTGTACTGAAGTGTGATAGATGTCAAATAGTGGGCAAGATATCGAAGAAGGATGAGATGCCGCTTTCAAACATAATGGAGATGGAGATATTTGATCTGTGGGGCTTGGACTTTATGGGACCATTCCCATCCTCCTTAGGTAATACTTATATATTAGTTAGGTTGATTATGTTTCCAAATGGGTTAAAGCTGTAGCTACTCCAACTAATGATAGCAAGGTGGTTCAAAAGTTCATAAAGAAAATTTTTACTAGATTTGGGGTGCCTAGAGTGATCATAACTGATGGAAGGAGCCATTTCTGCAACAAGCCATTTGAGGCTCTTCTGAGAAGATACAATGTTCATCATAGAGTGGCTACCCTTTACCACCCTTAAACTAGTGGCCAAGTGGAGGTAGTGAATAGAGAGTTAAAGAAAATTTTGGAGAAAGTAGTGAGCACTTCAAGAAAGTATTAGGATTTGAAGTTAGATGATACCTTAAGGGCTTATAGGGCAGCTTTCAAAACACCGATAAGTACTACACCATATCAACTTATGTATGGCAAGGCTTGTCATTTCCCATTGGAGTTGGAGCATCAGGCCTATTAGGCAGTTAGGAAGTTAAACATGGAATGGAACCTAGCAGGTGAGAAGAGAATGTTACAACTTGATGAATTGGAAGAGTTGAGATTTGAAGCTTATGAAAATGTCAAGTTGTACAAAGAAAGAGCAAAAAAGTGACATGATGCTCACATCAAAAAGAAGGAGTTTACAAGTGGAGACTTGATGCTTTTATTCAATTTAAGACTTCAGTTATTTCCTGAAAAGCTCAAGTCAAGATGGAGTGGATCCTTAAGTGTTTCCCCATGGAGCTTTGAAGTTGGAAAATGACAATGATGAAGCATTCAAAGTTAGTGGGTATAGATTCAAGTGGACATATTCATAAGAAAAGGAAGTCATCTCTTTCCTTTCTTCTACTTTTTCATGAATGCATGAGGAATAGTCGAGCTAATGTCCTTAACTTATCACGTTTACCTTTCTTTTGCTTGTCCTTGTTTATTTGTATGCTTGATTTATTTGGTTGTGATTATGTTTTATTTGAGTGTGCTTAGTGTTTATTTGGATTTTTTTGTTGAGTTTTAAGTTATTTCCTTTCAAATTTCTTATTGCTTAGGTTATTTTGATGTATTTGCAAGTTGTTTGAATGTTTAGAATGCATGTTAAGCTTAGAAGAGGGTTAAGAAGTTGGAAAATTTTGAGTAACCCATGACTGTGGGAATTGGTATTTTTCCTATGACCATGGGAAGGCTCTCCAGAAAGTTTTTGGAGCCTTAAACCACAATCGTGGGAATGAGGTTGTTTCCCACGACATTCCCGAGACCGTGGGAAGGCTCTCCAGAAAGTTTCTAGAGCCTTAACCCATGATCATGAGAATGATAGGGATTCCCACGATCGTGGGATCCATCATCCGAAAAAATTTTAAATTCCCCCTCTTCTTCTTCTTTCTTCATTCTTTAAATTTTCACACACACTCTCTCTCAAAATCATGACACCAACTCTCCAAATTTCTCAAAACCTTCACCTGTCACTCAAATCTTGGTATTTTCTTAACTTTTTCCATCAAATTTTCATTCCTTTACACTTATTTCATATTAATCACTCAAGAATCCAAGGATTTGATGAGATTTTCTCTCTCTCTCTAAAAAACATGTTCACCTTTGTCTTGCTTATTTTTGTAGATTTCCTCTAGTAATGACTCCAAAGAAGATTGCAGCCCAAAAACCAACCGTCGAATTGTGCCTTCAAGTCTTTAAAGAAGGTAAAATAAACATGGTGGCCACTTTTCATGCCCCATTCCCTATTTTTCCAGAAGACAAAGTTTGCGATGTCGTGACTTTAAGGTTAGAGAATTAATGCCTCCTAGATACTTTGATTTTGAATTGTTAGAAACTCTAGGATTAAGGCAAAACATTGAGAGATTGGCTACAAATATTAGTTGGGTCAATTAATTCATTATGATAAGCCAATATATCCTATGATAACTGTCGAATTTTTCACCACTGTGCACTACAATCCTAAAATGGATACATTCTGGTTTAGGATAGGTGGTCATGTTTATAAACTTGATTATACTATCATTCGCGTGCTTTTTGATTTATCGAACACTAACGTTTTGGATGATCATGATGACTTTTATGTGGATGATTATTGGAAAATTGTAATGGGTGAAACCAATTTCGACTCTAGGAATGCACCAAATACTTTAATTCATAGCACTAAGCACTTGCTTCTTTATAAGTTTATATGCATAATGATTTTTAACAAAACTGAAAGTAATAAGGGCTTGGTTAAGGAACTTTTCTTCCTTTGGTGCATGGATGGTAAAATCAAAATAAATACCCCTTATCAGATTTTTCGATCTATTATGAGTTGCGTTAATAAGAAAAACTCTTATTTTGGCATGTCATACATTGTTATTGCTTTGGCTTTATATTACAATCTTGATGTAGATTGTGTGCATACGACTAGATATGATATGTTTGACATATTTTATTTGAGATGCTCTGAAATTTTGGAGCCCCATTCTATAAAGCTTTAAAATCCTTAGACGTGTACTACAGTAAAGAACAGGAAGGACAAAGATGCAACCACTTCTCGACCATCCACATCTCAGGTGCCCTCGGAGCCCTAAGAAGAAGCAGTGGAAGAGGAACCAACTGCAGCAGTAGAGGTTGATAGATTCTAACAAATCCTCGATTAGATGTCCTCTAATCATCAACAAATGATGCTGTAAATTAATGAACTCAGCACCCAGATGAGACAAGTGCACAAGGACCAGCAGTACATGAGGAAGAAATTCCTCGAGTTCATCCAGAGGAATAATATTAAAGTCCCTTCTCCAACGCCTTCGCCACCATAATCTCTATGAGCTTCCTTACCCTAAACTTTATACATTGTTTTAATTACTTTATTATTTTTTTCTTTTTGTTTGGTTTGATGTCTTTTGTTTGGTTTGATGTCATTTGACCTTATTTTATAGTTGTTTTATCACATTGAGGACAATGTGTTTTCTAAGTGTAGGGAGGTGACATTTGCTTTGTCAATTGCATTATTTTAGTTTGTTTTAGTCACTGTTTGCATTTTGTTAAATAAAATGCATGTTTTAGGCATATTAGGTTATTTTATGTTGTTTTGTGTTAAGTAATGGAACCACACTTGAATCATTTTGATTAGTTTTGCCATTAGATTATGTTATGCTAGTTGGAATGATATTGAATGCATGCTTGAACTCGAATTAGGCCACTTGAGTAGAGAGTGAACTATGTTGAGTGATGAAAGTAGTTGGTTGCATAAGCTTACTTACAATTTGACACATGAGCAAGGAGGTAGTGTAGAGATGCATAATGAATTTTCATTTGAGCCAATTTGAGGATTGAGCCTATATGACTCCATATATAGTCATTTTATTTCTTTGTTTGTATGATGCTTCCTTAGGTTATTACCTTCAGAACTTGCTTCGGTTTGAGTCTACTAGATGCATGCTTAATAGAGATGATTAAAGCCCTTTTTGTGTTAACCCTTGGCTTAAATAACCTAACTTTTATTATCACTTTCTACCCTATTGAGCCATAACCATTTTGTTTTTTAAAAACATCCTAAATTTTAAAACCCGAAACCCCATTAACCTACCCATTCAAAAGCTTGGTAGAGTATTAAGTAATGCATTAGTTGGGATTTTTGCTACAAATTTTTTGTTCGGGATGAGTTGAGTGATACTCCTACTTTTGAGTCACATTGTATTTGGTTGCTATTTTGTTCATTATTTCTTCCATTTGATAAAATAAAAAAAGAGAAAAGAGAAAAAGAAAAGAGAAAAAGGAAAAACATTTTAGTAGCATCAATAAGTACAGAGTAGTAGTATATTTACACGTGTGTATCTCAGAATTATGTTTTGTTATCCCTTTGTCCACTTATTACTTTACGAATGCTTGTGTTAAACCCTCTACCCTTTTTACCCACCTTAACCCTTACCACATTACAATTTGAAGCAAGTCCTTTTGATCTATTTATACATGTAATCATTGTAGAGGAGAATTGGTGTATTAGCAAGCTTATGGTAGTGTAGTTTCCTATAGGGAGCTCATGTGAAACACTAACTATCAAACACTTGAAAGAAATGAATGAAACCGAGAGGAAGATTCATTTTCCATCTATACTTATCTTTGAGTGATGGTGTCATATGTTGAGTTTGCTTATGTATACTAGTGAAAAGTAGTCATGATATATGGAATAGCTTGATATTTGAGTTTGCCAAAATTTGAGGGATTGCATGCTTTCATCTCTGTGAAAATGAAGTAGTGAAATTGATTGTTTGTATTTGATTTTGCATAAGGACAACTACAGATTTAAATATGGGGAAGTTAATAGTTGTGCATTAATGTGTGTTTTTCTAAGTATTTGGTATGTGTTTCTTACATAATAGGTTATTATTGTTATGTTTTAGGATTTATTTTGTATGTTTTTATTTAGTTTGATCTTCATTGTGTTCTTTTATGTTTGATATTGATTTAGTGTAAGAATTTATTATTTTGATATAGGAATAGAGGTGGCAACCTTTGTGATTGAGCTAGAGACCAAGAGAGGAGAAGAGAAGTGGAGAAATTATAAAATAAGAACCCACGATTGTGGGTTTCTTGCCAATTCCCACAATCATGGAATACACAGTTCGAAGATACATGTGGGGTTCACTTACTTTTTAGGTTTGTTGGACTATATAAGGTTTAAAATCCCTATGGAAGAGAGAGCATCAGTAGAGACTTGCCTCCTTGAGTAAAAATGCAAGTTTAGAGTATTAGGAGAGGTAGAGAATCAAGGTTCTTAATTCACAATTGGGAAAAGAGCATACTAACACCAGATTTTCCAGATTCGGGTAAAGAAGAGGAGGAGTTTGATTCATTTAGTTTTCTTTCATTTTTTTCTCTTCTATCATTTGTATGAATGATTATTTGATTGTTGGGGATGTTAATGTCATCATGAGTGGCTAATTTATTTAAAGAGATTACTTTTGAACTTCTTGTTGAACTCCTATTTTGTTGATTTGAATAAATGAAGCTTTTGATGAATGGTGAAATTATACCTCGCAATATATTGAGAGATTGAGTTGGGTTATTTATGTAGGATTGTACAATGAGAATTAGCACTATATAGGCCTACATTCATCAACTTAATTGATTAGTTAGAGAGAGATCTTAGCTAATTTAATTGATCACCTTAGGATAACTTCATAACTAGTTGAATTGGTGGATTGATTTTGTAGATTGAGAGATTACTTAATCATCGCTATTTAATTTGGCTATGGACAATTAATTACACCTTGAGAGAGGGTAGTTAATACATTAGAACATCTTAGGTAAGGCACAATTTAATTAACAAAATAGGAGGGAGATAAGGTACGAAAAAAGTGATCTCAACTTATGAAAATCTTGAATTCCAAGTTTCTGCATTTTTTGTTATCATTTATGCTTTGTTAGTTGTTTAATTTAATTTAAATTTCTAGTTTATTTCTATACAAAAATTTAGTTCTTAAACAGAGATTAATCTGAATTAAGTGGTGCCTAAGCATAATCCTTGTGGGATCGATATCTGCTTTTTACTATAAGTTACGACCTATATATTTGCGATTTTGAGCGTAAAAGTAGGAATTCATTTTTCATTCAACAGTAAGCTTGGACATTTTTGGGTCAGAATCGGCCTATTCAATTTGGACATCATTGTTTTAGTTTAACTTGTTAAAATGACATATTTTAGTTTTAAGTTTAATAAATGCAAAAACAAAACTATGTTGTTTACAAAAGTTAAACTAAATTACAACTTGTTGTCATTCCTACTTAAAGATAAGGTTCCTAATAGACTCACAAGCTTGAGTTTTTCCTTCTTTATAAAAAAAATTCTCAAGGAACTTGAATTGCGTAATTCTCTCCTTATAATGTAGTTCGCATATGATATAAAAAAATCCAACTTACTTAAATACTTATGTAATAAAAAAATTGATAATGAAGCATTTTAAGAAATTATTTGTGTCCAAACTTAAAAAATCGAGGCTTAATTTGACAAGATAATCTAAGCATGATAAGGGTAAAAGTGAAGATGACTCATATTATCCTTTAAAACACTACTCAATATTCTTTGCTCGTTTGGATATGAGGTTTCAAAGAGAAAGCCATAGTCATTCATCAAAAATTATAGTAAAGATCTCCATATACAAAAATGGAAACAATAAACAACAAACAATTTTTAAGTTGCTAATTATTAACATTCATTTACCTTTTCTTAGTGTAAAATATTTGGCCATTTCAAATGATCAAAGATAACAATGACAAACTTGAGTTAAAGGGTGTGACTAATATAATACTTAAGGACACTATAGTGATCATGATTCCTACAACTCTTGAAACTTGTCTAAATATGCACTAAAATGAAATTATATTCTAAAATATGCATATAAAGAATCACTCAACAATTTTAAAAGATCATAATTGCAATAATTATCAAATAATAAAAACAAAGAGGTTTCATATACGAAAGGATGGAAATAGACATGGCAATTCTGGCTTGGCCCGGCCCGTTTTTGGCCCAGATTTGGCGGGCCATGGGCGAGCCACGGGCTGACCACCTAGCCCGCCCCGCGGCCCGACATGTTTTGTCCAAAACGACGCCGTTTTGTATTTTTTAATTAAAAAAAATAGACGGGCCAGGTTTGGCGTGGGCCGGCCAAGAGCCGGGCCCCTCGGGCTGGCTCATCCCTGTCCGTGGCCCACCATGATTGAGGCTGGACTGGGCCGGGCTACCCGGGCCCATTGACATCCTTAGATGGAAATATCACATTATAGAGCATCTAAAAGCATAAAATAAAATGATTCTTCTTAGACTCTAAAATAAAAAGGAAGAAATGCTACTAACAAGTTAGTAAGTGATAATTGGGTACGTACTTTTGTAAGCAAATAATAACATTAAAAAATAGACTAAGTATGGATTACTCTTAACAAAGGTGATATACATTCTGTTAAACCATAGGAGGTTCTAATTGATATTTTGATGATAGTAAAACAAAATTACTACAAATGGGTTTATTATTTTGATTAAATTCTTTATAAAAACAAAATGAAGATATGAACTCAAGATGATAGCTTATGAAGTTGATAAAGAGAAATTAAAGATTATAAGTGTAAGGCCCCAATATATACCCTAGATGAAATGTTACATATTTATGGCAATACACGTATGATTGGCTTATTTTTTGGAGTTGGAATTCGGAATTAAACACGTGAGGGAATTTTAAACTTAATAGTATATATTAATACAAGTGTTATGAGATTTGAATTGGCATGAATATGTGTTAATATGATGGGAATTGAATGATGGAAAAATGGTGGTCATATGTTAATTTTGGTTTAACTACTGAACAGACTTCGGTAGTTCAGCTATATCTTGACCTGTAGACATCAAAATTAGATTTGTTTAAATTCAAATGAAACTAGATACATTTATCTACAACTTTTAACCCAAATCTAATTCTACCTTTAGGAGTTTTGAATTCTGGTTTGAAGTGGAGTTCTGGCTAATGTCCTTGTTTCGAATAGCCTGTAGTTTTTGGGGTATAACTCCCGATATAATTAACCAAATTGCATGAAATTTATTTCATTAGAAAATTAAGACATAGGGGAATAAAAGTAATTGATAAGAGTATAGGCAAATATGGGAATTTAAGGAAGAAGAAGGACCAATATGCAAATTTTCCTAAAAGTTAACCCATGGACCAATAAGATTAAAACATGTGTGTCCAATGAAATCATAACACATAGTCCAATAAAATTATGACACATGGTCCAATAGAATTGCAACACATGGTCCAGTAGCATTGCACATGGTCCAATAAAATTGTAACATGTGGTCTAACGGGATTGTAACACATGGTCCAATAAGATTATGACATATGGACCAATGAGATTGAAACATGTGTTTAAGACTAGAATATTCTTGAAAAGGCATATGGAGAGGGGAGATGCACGAAACTTTGAGAGTTTAACTTCATCTTTTCTCCTCTCCACTTCACCTTCTTCATCCCATCATTTTTCACTTGGTGATTCAAGCAAAACTAAAGAGAAAGGGAAGGAAAAGCATTAGAAGAACTACTTTGTCAATTTTAAGGTTTGGGATTTTACTTAGATGGTTTCTGTTTTGTGCATGATTGAACAAATATAAAGTTTCATTTGGATGTGGAATTGTTTATGGGATGTTGCCTTCTTGTTATTTTCGTGCTATCTTGGATGGAAATGGGTTGAAGATGACAAGGAACAATGTGTAGTGAATTTTGTCTAGGGTTTGTTTGAGTTAGTCAAATTGTTTGAGCTATAACATATTCTAAAGACCCCCTAATTGTGTGATTTTAGTTGCATATGAAACATAAGCCATAGATCTAAATATCGCTAGAAGAGACTTTAACTTAATTTTGGCTCTATCACCTTGTAAAATGGGATCGAAAAAGGTGACCTGATGCTGCCCCTGTTTCAGAGTAGCTTGTAGTATTTTGTTTATATCTCATGATTTAGATGTCCAAATGGTCTGATTGTTTGTTCTATAGAAGGTTACGACATAGAGGAACAATTGTTTAGAAGAAAGTATTGCCAAGAAACCTCAGTTTCTATGTCAAAATGGTCAAATAATCTGACCCTAAAATCTATCATGTGAAAATAGCTGTTTGGAGATTTCGGGTCCCTTATCCCACAATTGTGAGAAATGGTTAGGAAGGTGAAAACAAATGGGATTTTGTGCAA